>JANJGK010007548.1:22500-30687 GCA_039081455.1 Macrobrachium rosenbergii | reverse complement strand
TAAGGTCTTTTCAGTTCTTCTTATTATTCTCTTTTCTTCGGGCTGATATTTGCTAATGGCTGGCCGATGTACATAATCTGGGTAAGGAAGCAATTGTTCAGGATAAAGTGACTTTTATCGCTTCCTATAAGTTAAATATGGAGTGTTGTAGCCGTAGAGTTTTTTTATCACTGGTTTCTAAGGGCGTAGCGGATACCCAACGTTTCCAGGAGTATCGTCGGTTCATTCTCAAGGAAGGGTCGGTTCGTTCTGGTTGGAATTGGGTTGTTTAAGATTAAGCCTTGTGCTGGCACGGGCTCTTGCTCCTGAAGCAGCCTGTACGGAGGGGCTTTGTTTGTCAGTCCGTATTTATAGTGTCCCAGGTGGGTGCCCGGAGACGAAGGCGGCGGTGGTCTGCTACATAATCAATAATTCCGACGTTACGAATTATATCCTTCCGCGTTATTTTAATGTTATGGTCGTTCTTGGCATGATTATGGACGGCGCCTTCCTGAACGTGGCAGTAGGACCTCTTGGAGAATTTCATCGTGGTCATATCGGTGTAACCCCCGAGGCATTCTCGGACTGGGCAGTTGCATTGGTAGATCACGTTGTGCTCTACAGGGAGTCCTGTGCCGAGGGGCCTGGTTTATTATTATTATTATTATTATTATTATTATTATTATTATTATTATTATTATTATATCATGACTCTGTTGGCTTTGGTTGCATTTTCCAAATCTTGCTCGCTATAAGTAAAAATCTCATCCCCTTCCACGTCCCGACGTAGTTTTATCAATTCTCGCGATCTTTGTTCTTCCCTGGAAGGGCTGATAATGCAGGAACCCAATTTTCCCAAACGCTCTCACTTTTCGCCTTCCTCCACGAAGCACATCGCCAGACTCACCTTCCTTTATAAAAAAAAAGAAGAAGAAGAAGAAGAAAAAGCATTGCATGAAAAGTTTAAACATTTTTTAATAGAAGAGTAGTCTGGAGAAGGTGGGATTTTTTTTTTTTTTTTTTTTGGTAGGCTAAAATGTTTGTATTTCAATGGCTCTTAGGTGTAGTTTCAATTAAATCATTCTGATTTTTATGCTTGAAAACAGTTTTCCGGATATGATATCTTTCTCTGTGCAGTGATGTTTATGAATATTATTTTAAAATTAATTTTGTTATTACATCATTGTTCTTTTCATTTTTATATTTATTTCAATTCAGGACGTTGATTGAAAACGGACACAAGTAACCATATTTATACTCCCCTCTCACCCCAGTTATTCAAACCCAACATGTTTATATTGAAGGCTCATTTTTCATTATTGTATTTTCAATTACACCGCCATGTTTATTAAGCATTTTTTTTATTGCCAGATTAGAATACAATCCAATTCTCATTTTATTGTTTTCAGATCAAGTAATATGGCTCTCACAGCAATATGACCGTAAATGTTTTTTTGGGTTCCTATCAATTTTTCAAGTAAATTATTCTTAAATTTTCCAGTTTATACAGTTAAATCTTTTGTCGTAAATATGGCAGTTTTCTATCCTTGTTGCAGGTCATATTGTTTCTTTGCAATTATTTCAAAGGTGAATTTCTAAAGTGGGATTTCTTCACTTACGGTCAGTTTAAATGCAATTTCAAACATATTTTGGATTATAATGAACATAAAACAATAAACTCATATTTACGTCATCCTCCACCCAGTTATTAACAGATATGATATGCGTATTCTTTGAAAATAGCAAATTCTCTCTATCTCTCTCTCTCTCTCTCTCTCTCTCTCTCTCTCTCTCTCTCTCTCTCTCTCTCTCTCTCTCTCTCTCTCGTTATCCCACCCCATCGTACACGCCACGTCATATCGTCCGCTCTATGGGTTACCAATCGCCTCCTTTCTTCCAAACCACAGACGGAGGTGGCGCTGATGTACGATGCCGTGCAGCTTTTCGCCAAAGCGCTGGACGACCTCGATCGCTCCGACACATAGATATCACCACCGCTCGATTGCGACGGAGATGCGACGTGGGTACACGGGAACTCGCTCATCAATTACATGAAGTGGGTGAGTTTTCCCCACTCCCAGTTTTTGCTTGTTATTCTTGGGCGTCTTTGCTCTCTCTCTCTCTCTCTCTCTCTCTCTCTCTCTCTCTCTCTCTCTCTCTCTCTCTCTCTCTCTCTCTCTTCTTCTTCTTCTTCAGTTACATGAAGTGGGGAGTTTTCCCCTCTCCCAGTTTTTGCTTGTTATTCTTGGGCGTCTTTGCTCTCTCTCTCTCTCTCTCTCTCTCTCTCTCTCTCTCTCTCTCTCTTCTCTCTCTCTCTCTCTCTCTCTCTCTCTCTTCAGTTAGTTTAAAGTGGATGAGTTTTATCTCTCCCAATCTTTTGATGGTTATTCTTGCCTATCATTGCTTTCGCGCTCTCTCTCTCTCTCTCTCTCTCTCTCTCTCTCTCTCTCTCTCTCTCTCTCTCTCTCTCTCTCTCTCTCTCTCTCTCTCTTCATTTATTTGAAGTGGGTGAGGTTTTTCTCTCCAAATTTTCTGCTTGCTACTTTTGCCCTCTCCTCTCTCTCTCTCTCTCTCTCTCTCTCTCTCTCTCTCTCCTCCTTCAGTTGTTTAAAATGGATGAGTTTTTTTCTCTCCCAATTTTCTGTTTGTTATTCTTGACCATCATTGCTCTCGCGCGTGCTCTCTCTCTCTCTCTCTCTCTCACTTCTTCAGTTATTTGAAGTGGTGAAATTTTCTTTCTCCCTTTTTTTTTATCTTGGACTTCTTCTCTCTCTCTCTCTCTCTTCTCTCTTCTTCTCATCTCTCTCTCTCTCTCTCTCTCTCTCTCTCTCTCTCTCTCTTCTCCCATTTCTTGCCGTAGGTGCACTGTAGACATTACTAATGAGTGTTTGCAGCGCCCATTCGACCCCTAGCTACACCGACTCCTTGGCATTGTACTTTACCTCCGTTCCTACGCCCCCTTTTCACTACACTATGCACAGAATGGATGAAAGTGTCCCAGTGCTTTGCTTTACAGCATTATTACCCTAAAAACAAATCTCTTTGTTCGTTTAATAATTCTTTAACATTTTTATCTATCTAGTTGTTAATATGGTCATTTATCTTCCATTTCCTAATACTGATTCGCAATCCTCCATTTTAAGTGAATGTTTTACCTTACGCGTTTACACATCCCCTCTTCAATTACCAGGTCCAAGTAAACGGCCTGACAGGTAATAATAATAATAATAATAATCTTCCATTTCCTGCTACTGATTCGCAATCCTCCATTTTAAGTGAATGTTTTACCTCACGCGTTTACACATCCCCTCTTCAATTATCAGGTCCAAGTAAACGGCCTGACAGGTCTCATCAAATTCGACACCGAAGGATTTCGTCGGGACGTGTCCCTGGATATTGTAGAGCTCACAAAAGACGGACTCATTAAGTGGGGAGGTAAGATCAGTTCTCAGTTTTCACTTTTGGAATCCTCCGTGACCAATTTTCTTCGTCTTAGCTAAAGTTTCAGTTCTTGGTGGGTTCCTGTTTCATTACATTTATTTATTTATCTATTTTTTTTGTTATTTATTTATTCGGGACAAATTTTCTTCGTTTTAGCTAAAGCTTGAGTTCATGGTGCGTTCCTTTTTCATTATATTTATTCATTTATTTCTCTATCTATTTATTTATTTTTTATTTATTCGGGACAAATTTTCTTCGTCTTAGCTAAAGCTTGAGTTCATGGTGCGTACCTTTTTCATTATATTTATTTATTTATCTATCTATCTATTTTTTTTATTTATCTATTTGTTTATTTGCTTAAAGGCAACAGTGATCAAGCTATAGCAAAGGTTTTTATCACTGCTAAAAAAAATCAGTAGCAATCAGGGTTGGAACCTTTATAATGGCCCGATACCCTCTAGGGGTATGAAATGTTTTATAAGCAAATTGAAGACAGTAATTCACGCTCTTATTTAAATATATTCTTTTCAAGAAAACACATGTGAATGAAATTAGAAATCATATAGAAGTGGTATAGATAATGATGATTAAACATTAAACCTCATAATTTAGAAATGAAGTTTTATTAGAGACCTCTCTCTCTCTCTCTCTCTCTCTCTCTCTCTCTCTCTCTCTCTCTCTCTCTCTCATCTCTCTCTCTCTGAATGTGTCTCTCTGTCATGTAGCCATTGTAATTCCCTCAATTTATTGATACCTTTAGCATAGGTATATATTTTCTATTAGTAACTCGTCATTTCCCTCTCTCTCTCTCTCTCTCTCTCTCTCTCTCTCTCTCTCTCTCTCTCTCTCTCTCTCTCTTCTCTCTCTCTCTCTCTCTCAATATGTCTTGCTGCCAAGTAGTCACTGTAATTCTCTCATGGTTTATTGAAACCTTTAGAATAAGTATAACTTTTTTATTCTTAACTCGTCATTTCTCTCTCTCTCTCTCTCTCTCTCTATATATATATATATATATATAATATATATATATATATATATATATAGTATGTATATATATATATATATATATATATATATAATATATATATATATATATATATATATATATATATATATATATATGTCATATTTTACCTCAGTTTAAATCACTCCTCGTACCACTCCAAGCTAAAATGATTAAAAGCCGTCTATTAATTTTTATGTTCCAGGTGGGACCCAACCAATGGCGCTAACTACACCAGATCGTTTAGTGAGGTTCAACAGGGGATTGTGGAAAGTTTGCAGAATAAGACTTTGATCATAGCGTCTGTTCTCGTAAGTATTGTTGCGTTCGTTTCATACATATTTCTTTTATTTCGCGATTAGGGATTATTGAAGGTTTTTACTCAGTGAGTTCTTTATATGCATCTTCTTATTCATAGGTATTATTTAATATATATATATATATATATATATATATATATATATAGAGAGAGAGAGAGAGAGAGAGAGAGAGATGAAGAGAGAGGAGAGAGAGAGAGAGAGAGAGAGAGAGAGAGAGAGAGAGAGAGAGAGAGAGAGAGAGAGAGAAATAAGCATAAATTATTTAATAATTTTTTTGTACCTGAATTGAGGGGGAAGGAAGGAGACAGTACTTCTTATGAAGAATGCATGGCTGAAGCTTTTATCAAAGGAAATGGGTCTTTTCCTTTTATTGTTTTCCTACTGAAAAATGTTCACAGGAAATTTTGTAAAATTGTGCTGTGAATTTACTGTGAACCAAGGGGTTCATCTGCTTGCATTTGGAATTGAAGGTTAAACACAAAGTATGAAATACATACATATATACATACGTACATACATACATACATTTATATTATTTATTATATATATATATATACATATATATATATATATTATATATATATATATATATATATATATATATATATATATATATATATATATATATTCCTTATGACTGACCTTCAATTATACATGCCAACAGATGATGCCCTTATTTCAAAGGTTATGCAAAGCACAACGTTGCATAAAATCAAACAATCAGATGGGGAAATATTCATATTAAGCTTTAATTCCCCTTGAATATTTCTGATGGGAAAACAATAAACGGGAAAGGGACCATTTCCCATGATAAATACCTTCAGCCACGAATTCTTCGTATGAAGTAATGTCTCCTTCCCTCCACCCTCAATTTCAGGTACAAAAAAATTCTTAATTAAGTTATGCTTATCTTGCTGAGTGGTAATTAAATTCCTTCTCCCTCTCTCTCTCTCTCTCTTTCTCTCTATCTCTCTCTCTCTCTCCCTCTCTCTCTCTCTCTCTCTCTCTCTCTCTCTCTCTCTCTCTCTCTCTCTCTCTCTCTCTCTCTCTCTCTCAATGACGTGCGCTTTGAAACTGCTTGCGATTCTCGTGGGCAGAACCGGCGCTTAATTGTCTTTCCATATGGATTATTAAACTGAATACTGGAGCTCATATTCATCCCAGTGACGTTATTAAAGATATTCTTAATGTAGCACTATTTTCTGAGCCCCATTTATTATAATTTTAATTAAGGAAACTGACTTTTTAAGGCGAGAAAGAATTCCTGCCCGTATGGAGAATATTTCACGTATAGAATGAGCAATGCTTAATGGAAATATATCTTTCCACCTCATTACATTAAAAATGACAATGTTTACTAAAGCACATCTCGCAATCTAGGCATTTTCCCTAAATCATTTTGATTAAAATGTTAATGGCTATATTTTTGCTTACTATATATACGGGTTATTATGCACCCTAAAGCTGTTTGCTTAAACGAAATTTAAGACTGGCAAGTATGTCACAATTGTGCCATTTGAACATCAAAAGCTCAAGCGAAGGCGCAACGCATTACTTCCCTAAAAAATTCCCCTTGTATTTTCATCATTTACTTACATTTTTATTTATGTTTATTTATTCGTTAATTTACCTTTTTCTTCTCTAATAACTGACCTCTTCTTTCTGTATTTCTTGTTACATCTTCAAATGAACACCATATTCTTTGCAAGCTTGAATTGCAAGTCAGTGGTCCCTGGAAGATTGTTCCATATGAGTAGGGTTCATCTTCTGAATAATAATAATAATAATAATAATAATAATATAATATAATAATAATAATAATAATAATAATAAATAATAATAATAATAATACAAAGAAATTCACAATCTCGGTGAAAAATTGTCATGTAATAAAAATCCAAAATTATATCAGTACAATTTACTACAGAAATGTGGATTCTTACGGTTATAATAATAATAATTTTCTTTCTCTTGCAGGCTTCACCTTACACGATGCTTAGAGAGACCTCCGAACCGATGACGGGAAACGACAGGTACGAAGGCTTTTGCATCGACCTCATGCACGAGGTGTCGAAACTTCTGGGCTTCAATTACACCATCAAAATGGCAGACGACGGCAATCACGGGAAATTCGTCAAGAAACTGGAACGGTGGGATGGTATGATCGGGGAGCTACTAGATCAGGTAAGTTCTAACTTAGATGTATATATATTATATATATATATATATATATATATATATATATATATATATATATATATATATATATATATATGTTGACAGCTCCCATAAAACAATTAGTATATAGTATGTGGAGCATTGTGATGTATGTCATGTGATCTTCAATTATATATATATATATATATATATATATATAGTATATATATATATATATATATATATATATATATATATATATATATATATATATATACACATATATATAATATATATAGATAGATAGATAGATAGATAGATAGATAGATAGATAGATAGATAGATAGATAGATAGATAGATAGATAGATAGATGAAGGATAATGTACGAAAACCTGTTGAATGTTTTGGTAACGTTCTGTCGAAAGACTTACGAACGTATAACAGAGATTATCCTTATGAATGGAAACAAAAATTGTAAATTTCAAAAATAAAAGAAAAGCATTTAATGTATAGCACCGTCAACATTCCCCCGAAAAAATGGTCCATTTCAGAAAGCTGACCTCGCCATTGGTGACCTGACCATCACATACGAGAGGGAACAAGTTGTCGACTTCACTATGCCATGGATGAACTTAGGTGAGTAGATTCTAAAGGATTTCCCAAAGATCTTTATCTTTGACTCTTTTTGTTTTTCTGTTTGATGTAGTTTCATATCACACAGACACTCTGAAGATGATAGCATGAACTGAATTGAGTTGATTATAGAATTTAGGCCAAAGGCAAAGCACTGGGACCTATGAGGTCATTCAGTGTTGAAACTGAAATTGACAGTAAAAGGTTTGAAAGGTGTAACAGGAGGAAAACCTCGCATATTTTGTAAATTGGCCTTCCTTATCACTGCGTATATTTTTTTTTTTTCTGAAAAATGCGAATGTGGCAAGAAGATAAGAGAAACACAAGTTATACTGAATGGGTCTTTTAATGTTACATTTTTCTTATTATGAATGATGTCGATACCGGAAATAGTTTTGGACTTTTTGATGTATCCTAAATCATACTCTGTTATAGATAATAGATCCACCTCACCAAATAAATAATGCAAAAAAATACGATACCTGAAGTACGTTAGATTAAAGCTGTCTGCGTATCGCAAAAATAGATGATGATATGATACAAGAGTTAACTGATAAATTTCAGTGAAAAATTAAAGAAGTAACTAAGTTTTTAATCATTCTAAAATAATATTAAACTAAAATGATAAATGAAAAAAATGAAGGTAAATAATA
>JANJGK010007548.1:0-15000 GCA_039081455.1 Macrobrachium rosenbergii | reverse complement strand
CGCGTTTATTCCAGGACATCGAAAATGCCAACATACCAGAGAATGTTCAGTTTCATGGAGTCCCAGAACCCTTCCGTCTACACCAAGTCGAACGAAGAGGGTGTGAAGAGGGTGCAAAAGGGAGATGGCCAATACGCCTACATGATGGAATCTTCAAGCATCGAGTACATCACGGAAAGATACTGTGATCTCACCCAGGTCGGAGGGCCCCTGGATTCCAAGAGTTATGGCATAGCTCTGCCACCAGGTATGCTGTTTGGGTGTACCTTCCTTGAAGAATTTAAGGCTTAGCTCTTTTATGGTATTGGTACTCAATCACACACCATGGTATTATTGCTGATTTCTATATCATGCTATTAGAACTGGTTTGCATATCATACTATTAGTACTTATTTGTATATTTTGATATTAGTACTGATTTGTATACGTGGTATTAGTACTGACTTGCATATCAGTATGTTAGTACTGATTTGTCTGGTTAAACTGTTTCAATAATAATAATAATAATAATAATAATAATAATAATAATAATAATAATTACTGGTTTGTATATCGTGGTATTAGTACTGATATGCATATTACGGTGTTATTACTGATTTTTGTATTATAGTATCAGTACTGATTTGCATATTATTGTATTATTACTGTTTTGTTTATTATGCTATTAGTAGTGATTTGTTCATCATGGTTTTAGTACTGATTTGCATATTATGGTATTAATACCGATTTACATATTATGCTATTAGTACTGATTTGTATATTATGCAATCTGTACTGATTTACATATTATTGTATTATTACTGATTTGTATATTATGGTGCTGGTACTGAGTTGTACATAATGTATTAGTACTGATTTGTATATTATGCTATTGGTACTAATTTGTATATCATACTGTTATTAATGATTTGTATATTACGGTATAAGTACTGATTTGTATATTATGCTATTAGTACTGATTTGTATATTATGATATTAGTACTATGTGTATATCATGACATTGGTACTCATTTGTATATCACGGTACTTGTACTGATTTGTATATTGTGGTATTACTTTTGATTTGTATAGTACGGTATTAGTACTGATTTGTACAGCATGGCAATAATATTGATTTGTATAGTATGGTGTTACTACTGATTTGTATGTTATGCTTGAATGACTTCTGATATAGGTATCATAGTTAAAATTATTGCTTTTCTTCAAGTACCTCACTCTTTTATCATTTAGGGAAGACTGACGTACGATTAGCTAAAATGTGCGCTTTCAAAGTTCTGGCTTAGAGAGAGAGAGAGAGAGAGAGAGAGAGAGAGAGAGAGAGAGAGAGAGAGAGAGAGAGAGAGAGAGAGAAAGTGTGGATTAGCAGGCTTCACCTTACTTACTCCATTTGTTCAGGTTCTCCTTACCGAACGCTGATTAACTCTGCCGTCTTGAAGTTGCAAGAGATGGGAAGACTCCACGCTTTGAAACGGCGCTGGTGGAAGGAGAAGCGAGGGGGAGGAACGTGCGAAGTAAGTCGGATAAAGTGCCTTGATATTTTTGTGTTTGAAGGTGCGTTTGCCACCCCAGAGTTATCTGTTTATTTAGCTATTGATTGAATCGGTAATTAATTATTTAATTAATTAATTATTTATTTGTTTAATCATTTATTTACTTATGTATATTATATATATACATTTATTTATTCATTTTTTCTTTATTTATTTACTTGTTTATTTCATTTATTTCTTTATTTATTCACTTGTTTATTTCCTTATTTATTTATTTATTTATGGATTTATTTTTTTCCTATTTATTATTAAATAGATAAATAAATTCATTCATTGATTTATTTATTTTTTATCTAAATATTTATTAATTCGTTTTTTTATCTATTGACTGATTTATTTATTCATATTTAGCTTTTCATCATTCAAACACATAAAAATGTGTATGGCAAATTCAATTCACTTCTTTCAAAAAAAGGTGCAACAGAAGAAAATCCCGAACTAACTGCCATCATGAAATAGAACTTTGAAAGTGAGGAAAAAAATCACAAAAGCCAATAGTCATCGAACTTTTTTTATAAATATAAACATGTGGATTTTATAAATGCAATATTCGATACCAGCTCTGGTGATATCTATGCTCCAACTATCAGTAAATATCGGATAATTGTATTTGGTGAGAGAAGAAAAGTCAATCTCTGATCTGTTAGTACGAATTGGAATATTTCCGTCTCTTGGCTAGATATGAATTTATCCGTTATTATTGTATTTATCTATTTTTTTTTTTTTTAAATAACCGATCTCTTCTTTCTGTAATTTGTTATTATCTTCTGCTGCTATCTTCAAATGGACACTGTAATATTTTTTGGAAGCTTGAATTTCAAGTCAATGGCCCCTGTGGGCTTGTTCCAAAGAATTGGGTTCATCTTCTGAATAATAAAAATAATTTTATTATTGCCTATTTACATCGTAATTCTGAACTGCAAGGAAACACTAGTTGTTTGTAAAGAAAAAACATTAAAAAATGCACACTTATCAGAAAAATACTGTACATATTTCGTCTCTTATTATGTAAGTTTGATTAGTTATGCGTGAGAACTTAGTAGTTGTAAGAAATACTCTCTCTCTCTCTCTCTCTCTCTCTCTCTCTCTCTCTCTCTCTCTCTCTCTCTCTCTCTCTCTCTCTCAGTTATCATTTTGTTCTTTTCGCAAAAATCCCATATCTCATTTCAGCAGCGTTCCAGCGTACCAGTAGAGCGCAACTTCAAAGATAATTGTCTCCCACAAAAAAAAATAGTTTTCTTTTCATGCATCGGATTCCAGCTCACATCTCTCTCTCTCTCTCTCTCTCTCTCTCTCTCTCTCTCTCTCTCTCTCTCTCTCTCTCTCTCTCTCTCTCTCATTTCAGCGACACGCAGTGTAACAGTTAAGTGTAATTCCAACACATACCCCAAAAGAAAAATGGCCCCCAATACACTGCCCATCAAAAAAAAAAAATGGTCCCCAGCATACCCTCAACCATATAAAATGATCTCCAACACACTCCTACAAAAAAAATGGTCCCAACACACGCCCATCCAAAAAAAAATCTCCAACACGCCCCCACGAAAAAATGGTCCCAACACACCCCAATAAAAAAAATGGTCCCAACGCCCCCCCCCCCCTACAAATAAAATAATCCCCAACACACCCACAATAAGAAAAATGGTCCACAACACACCTCAACCAAAAAAAATGGTCCGCAACACACCCACAAAAAAAATGGTCTCCTACATATCCCCACAAAAGAAATGGTCCCCAAGCACAAACCTCCCCCCCCCCAAAAAAAAAACAATAGTCCTCTCTTTTCCATGCATCGGATTCCACCTAACTTTCTCTTTTCTTGGACTGTCCCGTTGCAGGCGGACGAGAGCAAGAGCTCGTCCAAGGCCAACGAACTCGGTCTGAGCAACGTCGGCGGTGTCTTTGTGGTCCTTCTGGCCGGGATGGGCCTCGCCTCCGTGGCCGCCGTCTGCGAATTCGTCTGGAAATCGAGGAAACTCGCTATAGAGGAACACGTGAGTTTCCTCGACCATTTTTCCTTTGTTTCTAACTTCCTTGGCGATTTGATTTGATAGTCCGTTTATGTGTGTTATTGTGCGTTTCGAAGTGAGTGAAGATTTTTACCTTTTTTTTTTTCTATATTGCTCCGCAGAAAGATATTTTCTTAATTTGTGATAAATCGTTTGGTTTACGGACCTCCTGTCTGTCTGTATTTGTCTGTGCACTTGGTAGAAATGAGAGGGGATTTCGGGTACAATTAGCTGGTTTAAGTCTCTATAAACTGTTTGTTTGAAACAAAAACATTTGTTGGTAAATGGTAACAATTTCCACAGTAAAAACTATCTTTTTGTTATGCAAAATCCAGATTCTTTCAGAAGGGTAATGATGCATATTATACGTTTTTCAAGTAGTTACACTATCAATAGCTACATCACACACACCACTAATTTTATAACACAGTGCTTTGAATTTTTTTCTGTTCCCTTAAAACCCAGCTCAAACGTAGTTCGACAGTCTTTACAATGGACAAAGAAGGACGTACATTAGTTTGTCAAAATATGCGCAATGTTACTTGCAAAACATGGAATATTTGTCAAATTTCCTTTTGTGCTGTCTTCGATGACATGCTATAAAGTGGTTATGTATAGAATGGCATCTCATGTTTATTTTCCTTTTTATTTCTTTTTGTATTCGTTGTGATAATTGAGTAATGTTTCTCTTCTCTCATCAGTTCTAAGGAAGACTAAGATTAAAGGCACTGAAATTGCATTACGTAATGACAAGATATCAATGTAAGGAATGAAACTGAAATACAAAATGCGTTGACGTCTGGTGAATCGAATATAATCACTGATATCCATGTGGAATTCAAACACTGTAGCGTCAGCAAATCAGAATTGAGTCTGAATGTCATAGACAAGAACCTAAGTCCATAACTCGTAGCTAGAATCTCTTAAACCCCAAGTGACCTTTACCTAGAGCACAAAGGAGCTATTCCCTCCCTGAAATAAAAAGACCCCAATGAATCAGAAGAAACTAGTCTTAGCTAAAATGAGTCTCGGCATCTAATTCTCAGGCCTCCGTTTGGGCGGAGATGAGCAAAGAGTTGAGACTGGCCCTCTCGTGCGGCTCCTCCTCCAAACCGGTAAGAAGAAGAATGCCTGAGAAGGAGAATGGCACCTCTATCCTCTCCATGAACACCTATGGGTCTACCTACACCACTTCTCAATACTCATTCACGTGCAAGGAAGCTCTTTCATGACACCTAATGGTAAGCTTTAGAGAGAACTTTTATTTTCCTTTCGTCTCCTTCCTCGTCCTCCTCATCTTTTCACGACTGTAGGACTCCATTCCAACAATTCTCCTTGTATTTTACTTATATTTTTACCTGTTTATTTATAGGGTTGTTAAGTTTTTTTTTCTAGTAATTGATCTCTTTATATATTTCCTGTTTCCTTCTGCTACTTCTTTCAAATGAACGCCATATTCTTTGGAAGCTTGAATTTCAAGTCAATGGCCCCTGTGGTGGGCTTGTTCCACATGAATAGGGTTCATCTTCTGCATAATAATAGTAATGCCTGGTCTAAATGAGGCGTAGATAGAAATATTAGATTTCCGGGTTCTAGTAAATTAATTTCACGTTATTCTGAATACATAGTGTAGTTTTCATAGTCGTAGATTAGATGAGTTCAGCGGTATATCACATAAATAATCATTTACCCTTACGATATCCATAAAGGCAAGGAATCTGACTTATTGGTAAGCGTTTATTCTTCTCCACTTGAGCCGAGAATATATTTTGTGCAGAGGGCTACACGCCCTGAGCAGTGATTATCTTGAGAAAAATATTATTTTTCCTGCATATCTGAATAGCAAAGTAAGAATTCATTTACAGGAAAGCATGCTGCAATGATGAAGAATATTACTCTCTCTCTCTCTCTCTCTCTCTCTCTCTCTCGAACGATCGATCAGGAGAGAGAGAGAGAGAGATCATACAAATACGTACACACACACACACGCACACACCTATCTACATACATGCTATACATTCATGAATACTTAGCCGATTCATATGTTCCCACGAAATGTACACAAAACGAGTTAGTTTTATAACATATTTGACTCTGTCCCAGGAGATGAGAACTTCGGAGGTAACAGGTGTCTTGTAAAAGAAAAATTAAACTTCGATGAAACACTTTTTAGTAATAAAGAACTTTCTTTAATTAATAATGTATAATTACTAGATATTTTAATATTCTTCTGCTATTTTGAGTGGCATCACCTAGCCTTGTCTTCAGTGCTTTTAACAATTATATTGTTCACATTTGCTTTTTCGATGACTGGTAAAAATTAAAAAATAGTTCATATCTTTAGTGTTTTATAGCATTCAAGTTTTTTTTTAAACTATCATCTTAGAATCTAATGGCTTTTTACATTAGGATTTCTTGGTCATTAAAATGTTTCTCATGACTTAAAAAGAAAAAATAATTCTATCGGTAATGATACAGATGGACAGACAAATAGATAATATATACATTATCAACGTGGAAATATCTTTCTGCAAGCGGATACAAATTTCAAGTCTCGGTGTTAGTGTATCAGTTATTAGGGGGGGTGGGGTGTCCATGGGGAGGGGGAGTGGTTGGATGGCAGCGTGGAAGGACAAACTGATACATTAAAAAAAAAATAAATTTAAAGAAATTTAACACTGCTTCTGTTCTCTATAACTGGATTTTGTCATTCTGAAGACATTATTAAGGTCACTAATTTTAATGATTCCATTGCATACTGAGACTATTTAAGTCTTCGTTGCTTTTGCCTTTAAAAATGTCAGCTTGCATGTCAGCGTATTTTTAATATTTACAATAACCACTTTTCTACAATAATTCCTCACACTTTCTTATCACTATTCACTAACCGTGAAGGAAATAAACGAAGAGTTTTTACCTTCCTTGGCAGGGTTTGAACCTATATATATAATATATATATATATATATATATATATATATATATATATATATATATATATATATATATATATATATGTATGTATGTATGTAGTAACCGCTGGTCACTTCTACCAGAGATATATGCAGTTATATAGCCGGAATGGCCTAATATCTTCTCGAATTCCTCGCACGTTTTTAATACGCTTATCAGTTCGAGACTGTCATCTTAGCGCGGTATATCTGTATTTCAAGGCTAGAAACTTTTTCACTACAGAAATCTTTTGCTTCCCAAGAAAAAAATTTTAAAAATTCAGAAATGTACAATTTCCTCTCCGTATAATGGCACAGTATTCTTATGTGCGGAACTTCAATAAAAGCTACGAAATCACGAGAAGCATATGTTTATTTGCTAAGACTATCAGTTACCTTTCTCCCGAGTTGTTGACTGTTTGGTTAACACGTTATACAAACGAAACTATTTTCACTGACCCTAGAAATTTCTGAGTCTTTGTTCCCTTAGAAGAAAATTATAAAAATATAGAATCGTACAATTTTTCCTTGGTATAACAGCATAGCATTCTTTGTGAAACGTCAAGAGAAGCCATGAAATCTTTAGATGTTTATTTCTTGCGAGCACCAGATATCCTATACACGAGTTGTAGACACCCTATAGTCTGTACAACTGTATAACGTCACACATTTCTCTCTGCACTTCAGGAGAAGCAAAACCAAGAGGCGACGGAGAGACACCAGAAGCCCGAGGACCTGCCAACCGTATCCCTGATCGCCAGCAAGAGGGCCCACTCCTTAGATCCCGTGGCGGCGCTCCCGGAGGACTCTCGGCCGTGCCTGGGAATGGTCCGAGACAGCAGCAGTCTCCAGTCGCCCGATTTACCGTACCAGCTGATTTCGACTTTATGACAGCAGGGGGACGACGTAGACCACAACAGCAGCAGGCCGACTTGCTCAGCTCATCACCTGCACCAGTCACCTTCTGTTTAGTTTGATTTGTTTATTTATTCTTACGCGAGGGGCAAAAAGGACGGTTTATCCTCATCAGAAAGGCTTGCGATGTTTCGAAAGTATCTGGGGAGAAAACGTGCCTGCAGTCGTGACGCGAAAATCGCTCTCACCTTACGAAGATTATTTTAACAAACCAGTGATCCGGAACAGGTAAAAATGACGATAATTGAAAGATCGACGACAAATTAGATTTATAATGATATACTGGCCGACTTCATTTCTTTCTCTCCCCTTTATTTATCGCATTTTTATTTCGTTTTATGAGGAGCTGCTAATTTCGGAAGGGCTTCAAAGATTTTTATACGTGTTTGTGAAGAGATTATTTAGAAAATTTTCATATATATATATACTGTATATATATATATATATATATATATATATATATATATATATATATATATATATATATATATATATATATATATATATATATAAAGAAAGCAAGGAAGTAAAACTTTTTCTGTTAACATTTTATAAACAATCTCTTCGCGAAGACGTCTCAAAGTCATTGAATCCCTTCTGAAAAACATTTTAACAATATCGATCATTCTTCCTGAGGCACTACTGGTGATAAAACAAATACATGCAGAATAGTGAGAATTTTTATTATTATAAGTTCTGATAGTGTTCCTTTATTGCTCGTTGTTACTTTACTCATCAAACTATCTCGTTTAATTTATATCATTTTAAAGTATGGAAAATTCTGTATCCTTCTGTGAAAAACTATTTTTAACTTTGATCCATAATCCTTTTTGTTACCTCCAGCAATATGTATTTCTGGATTACATTGGCTTTATAAACTTGACGTGCAAAACCATTATATCTGGTCCATTACTTAGACAAGCAGTCATTATAAGTGTTTAGTGCGATGTTGTGTTTCCCATTAGCTTTATTTATCGTCTCTAAGTGAGCAGGTTTAGGCTAAAAGCTGTCTTGAGTTTTATGAATATTTCATCAGAGGCAACTCTCTCGTTTGGCCAAAAAAAAAAAAAAAAAGATAGACAAAAATATCATTATATTTTGTAAGAGAAGCTGATTTGCATGCTGGACCTTTTTTGTGGTTTTGGAGTTGGGGGGAGGGGGGAATGGAAAGGCCGGCTCAGCATTAGTAAAGGTTTACGGTCTACGGTTTGATTTTCGATCGCGGAAGTCTTTTAAAAAATATGTCTTTATATAGAGTTTAGTTCCCTCCTTAGCCAGTGCTCTAGGTCTATTCATATTCAATTTAGCCACCGAAACTTTAGCTTTCAATACTCGTTACTCCCCATCACGACTTCAGGGAAAAAACGATCGTAAACTTTTAGCAGACACCGAGTTGGAGTTCGTTTGGTCGTCATTTTTCTACGTGAGTATTTGCACTATGCTTCTTTTGTGTTTTTGTTTCTTGTTGCAGAGAAGTAATTTTTCCGCGAGGAACTCCTTCACTCACTCCGATATGTCCTTATTTCCCAGATTTTCGGTTCTTGAGAGGCATTATAAGGAAAGGGCATCATGAGGACTGAATAAATATGAAATATAAACAGTAATTCTTCGTTTAACGAGGCGTTTACTATCCATTTCAGGAACCGCGAATCATCGTTTTTCTCAAATGTCTTTCAAACTAATTATTTAATCGAAAATGTACTTTGACACAGTGTACAAGTAGGTCATACGGAATTTTAGAAAATCTCTGTAAATTTGTGGTTCACACCAGACAGACACCACAAACAATGAATTAACCGTGGAGATGAATTGGTCAGTTGTGATATTTAAAATTTATTTTAGAGTTAAAGATGGGCATTTGAATCTATTCTGGATATCATATCATACATAGAAGCTGTTCTCTGTTTGGAACGGTAATCCAGATATCTGTGTCAGACAATATTCAAAAAATCGTTTTTATTACTCTTTACGTATTGCATCAAAATCAGCACAATATCGACAGAAAGAGAAAACTGAATCTGATCTATTTTTTCTGCATAAAATTTGAGGCGTAAACGGTAATTACACTGATCTCTACTGCTACTGGGTACAAAATGTTAGCAAAAGGTATGTTAAGTATATTTTAGTTTAACCAGACCACTGAGCGACAGATACGATATTGTGCAATACAGCTAACAGGTCAAAGAAATTTATTTCGCCAAGAATTAAATCGTCGGGTGACTGGGAAAATAACTGTTGGTGAAGCAGTATGAAAACAATTCATTTCCGACCTAGATTTCATTTCACCTTGTTTTTCCTCGCTGTTAGGAAGTCGAGCATTTAAGATTAGTCCTGAAGGTTATACGGTGGGTAGCTTAACTGTTAAATATGATTAATCTTTTGAGTGTTTACCTGATTTCTCTACGTAGACAGAAAAAAATGGTTGTGACCTGTTAGAAATAAGTAGAAATAATCCGTGACTGTAATCGATATTCATATGACTGAAAAAAAGAAATTTCCCCTTTTTATATTTATGTAGATGTTTTGTATAAAAGAGAAAGTTAATTAAATTCCGTGTATTACTTATTACCTTACTATAGTGTCTAAAATTGATTTTACATTATGTATACCTTTGGATGCATAGGTATATGGTGGAAAACTAAATAATCATATGGTGATATCTCCTTTGTCAATTTCTCTCTCTCTCTCTCTCTCTCTCTCTCTCCTCTCTCTCTCTCTCTCTCTCTCTCTCTCTCTTTCTCTCTCTCTCTCTCTCCTTAAGTGTAAGGTTTCCCAGGGTAAAGTGAATCACACACACACACATATACATACATATATATATATATATATATATATATATATATATATATATATATATATATATATATATATATATACATATATATTCATTACGTTCCGTATTTTCGTAATTCAGTTATACATATATATATATATATATATATATATATATATATATATATATATATATATACAGTATATATATACGAGTATATATATATATATATATATATATATATATATATATATATATATAAGGATGTAAGTATATACGACGAATAAATACAGAAAAATCATCAACAAGAAGCCAAAAGGAAATCCGACAAGGGTATTATAGGAAAGGAAACGTACAAATGTTGAGAAAGTTGCCGGAATGTGAAAATATAAGTAAGGTGAAAAAAACTACGTGATAAATAAGGCATAGCGCAAAATAAAAAAAATAAAAAGTAAGTAACTGTGGGAAGAACAGGGCCCAAAAATACATGAAAAAGGAAATATATAGAAATATAAAGTCTTCACATAATATCTGTCGATATTTTAATAATTTACTTTCCTTTTATATGCTGATTTATTATTTGCTAATTTAATTTTTTTTTTATAATAACTGATCTCTTCTTTCTGCATTTCCTTTTACTTTCTGTTACTTATAATAATAAGAATATAAAAGTAAGAATTTTTTTGCCGAAAATGTAACGCTAAGCCAAAAGCCAAATTTGCCATGCAAATATTGCGGACGGAAAAATAAATAGAAAAATTCAGGGGGATCCTTTAATACTCCTAATGCAGGATAACCAGGAAAGAGGTATGATGCGTGTTTACCTTTTCTTCTTCTTCTTCTTCTTCTTCTTCTTCTTCTTCTTCTTCTTCTTCTTCTTCTTCTTCTTCCTTTCCGCATTTCGATATTAAATCAAGCTTGCTGCAAACTGTTATCGCTGACTCTGGCAGTTGTCTGTGTCAATATTATTCACTGAATTAAAAGTATTACCCAGGAAGGGGAAATCTCTCTCTCTCTCTCTCTCTCTCTCTCTCTCTCTCTCTCGCGGGAAAAGAGTTTTATTTGCAAACCACCACAGTAAGTATAAAAGTGTTTACTACGAAAGACGACATGAAAATTCCTGTAATATGTTGATTTTGGACTTATTCAATTCATATATAATACATAATACGAATTATGTAGTACATGTACCAACAGTGCATTAGAATTTTGTTATGTTTCACCAAAAAGTACATATAGCCTTGTTGCAATATCTTTTTTTGTTTTTTCATATTTTTTTCATACTGTCTATTTTCAGTTGCATATTGCCTCTTAATATAAATTTGTATAATTTTGTCTATTAAAAGGATTTTTAGATTTTTCCCAATTATTTGCCTAATTCTTATTCGACGTTTAATTAAAGTGTATACACTTTAGTGTTTATGAGTGTATCTTATGGTTATTTAAAAGCACCTAATTATATTTGCATATTGATTACTATACAGTTATTATAAGATATATTTTTTTGAATCAATATTTAGCCATTGAATATGTGTGCTATAATACAGATTCATTCATAACTCACGAACATGAATTTCGTAAATATGCAGCTTAAATCAATCTGTTCATAAACAAATCATCCAACGATTTAATTTCATAAGGCTGTGTCAATTGCTGCAGATTACTTCATCAAACCCATGACCGTATATCACTCACAGTAATTAAAACTAACATTTGAAGGTAACTTCCGGAATAAAATTTCCAATTATTTTGGATAAATATATATATACAATACACACACACATATATGTATATGTATATGTATATGTATATATATATATATATATATATATATATATGAATAAATTTATCACATCACCGTGATTCATATACAAGCATTAAGTGTTTTTTTTTTTTTACCTTTTTTGTTCACCGCATTTACCGGCACTTGAGCGGTATTGAGCGAAAAATTGTGGCACACTTTTACACTTTCTGTATGACTTTTTAGGTGGAAGTGAGAAATATATTTTACTTCCCTACGAAAATATACACTATCCAAGATTAAAACTTGCTCTCTCTCCCTCTCTCTCTCAAAAAATATAATATCAGAGTAAAAATTTATCTATGTATTGCGATATCGCCCTGTGAGCGACATTGGGTGACAAATTGTCGTACGATGTTTTATGACTTGCCAATAATGGGTAAAGTGAGGAATTTACTTCAGTGTCCTACTAATACTACCCCATTTTCTACGATAGCCTGTTCGTTCTCTAAAAATGTTTCTGACAAAATATCCAAAAAAGCAATATATATCTATGTATCTCGATATTTTGAACTCATTATCACAGATATACCATGCAAACTAGTATACAAATAATATTTTACATGTCTTGACATATTTTTACTGCGTATTTTCGGAATTATGAAATTATATAAGTAGGTAACAGTTCCAAACAGGGCTTCGGGTTTTAACAACAAACCAGTCGATGTTCAAGGGATATCCTAGTGCTTTGTGGCGCATTTCCTTTTCGGATTCTCGTACTGTGTAGTGCATTCACGCAATTCCATTGCCACAAGGAAGTGAAGTACCATCCTTATGAGGGAGAAATTTGAACGACAGCGTCTCGTAAGGTTGTTACAAGAGAGGGGCATAGCAAACAGGAGTAGCCTCGCCTGGGATAGCAACAACGCCAGAACGTCCATATTTAAGTAAGGGATTTGTTGTATTAGTGAATATTCTAGTTAGTGATGACTATTTTTCATAATATTATAATAATTATATAAGAAAACAAAGCTTGATTTTAGTGCAGTGTTGTCGTCTGACTCGTGACTTGTGTAGGCTTGGTTGTCCAGCATTTGTTTACTAGGTATTGTTTTATAAGTTGCCAATATACAATATGAAATTGTAACCTACAATCTTGAAAAAAGCTCTTCATTTTCGTTATTTTGAACCCAGTAAACACTGTGCGCAAATGATAAATAAAATTTAATCTAATTACGACATATAAGGTAATACCGGACTCCCCTCCATAGCTTGTACGGCAAACTGTAACCAGTAAACACCCCTAGGTTACGTTAGGTTGGAATTTTTAGGTTATTTAAGTTCCGTATCATTTCCTAGCCATTTTTGCGTGAAAAACACAAAATGGTTGTTCACGCAAAAATGGCTGGCTGGAGTCTTGATGATAACTTATAAAATTTTACTGTTTACTTTATCCTCCCAGTTGTTTGTTTATTTGCCTCTAAAATATCTGAACGGAAGACATGTACAGTGGTAGCGTATATAGGGTATGTAGAAAATTTATATTGATGGCGTATACTTTTATGGGTTACGAAGAAAACATTAGGGTGAGCGTAAAACGATAGCAACAAACCTTTCCTAGAATACCATGTCCTGGCCTAACCTCATTAGGACATTTATTTTTATAATTTATATTACGAAAAAAAATTCGCACTGATAGCATATAGCCTACTGTTTTTTTATAGGGTATGGAGAAAACTTTATATTGATATCATATATTAATGAATTTTTTTTATAAAAAAATTTTGCACTGATAATTATATATATATATATATATATATATATATATATATATATATATATATATATATATATATATATATATATATATATATGTAGGCCTATATATATATAAATATATATATATATATATATATATTATATATATATTTATACATATGAATATCTTTTACTGTAATACAGCAGTATAATATGAAGATAAAAAAGGCCCATAAAACACTATATGAACGTTGCAACCACATATTTCGAGGAGCACTTTCTTCTGTGCCCCTGTTCACTGGTAAAATATGGGGAGATGATATGTTACAAGTGTATGTAAACTGCCACACCTACATATACTTTGTATATATATCTTGTAACACATCATGTGTCCATATTTTACCAGTGAACATGGGCACAGAAGTAAGTGCTCAAAATATTTGATTGCAACATTTAAATAGCGTTTTATGGGCCATATATATATATATATATATATGTGTGTGTGTGTGTGTGTGTGTGTGTGTATACATATATACAGTATATATGTGTTTATATATATATATATATATATATATATATATATATATTATATATATATATATATATATATATATATATATGTATGTATGTATGTATAATTATTGTATATATATATATATATATATATATATATATATTATATACTGTATATATATATATATATGTAATATATATAATTATATATATATTATATTATATATATGTATATATGTATGTATGTTTATATATATCTATATATACAGATAGATAGACAGATAGTGAAACAAAAGTAGGTGGACAGAAAATTATAGTATTTATTTTGAGATCACATACACAGTTATATTAACTAATACAATTAAATTTTTATATACTATTACATTTACAATTAAATTTTATTTTATACAATAATATGATACAAAGGCACTGAAAATTTATTAATGCAGGTGCTCAAACTGCTGTCCATTACAATTTACACAACTTTGAAGTCTGCCTTTCACGCTTCGACGAGCATTTTTGCATAAGTCTCTTCGTGTATTAAAGTCTTGTAATACATCTCTGATGTAATTTTTCAAATCACCAACACTGGTTCTCAACTATAAACTTCCATTGGGGTAAAGTCAGGTGGACGTGCTGGGCAATCAACCGGTCCTCTTCGGCCAATCCATTTGCTCTTGAATAATGTGTAGGGGCGCCATCTTGTTGGAAATAAAGGTCATGTGAATTATCCTGTTGTTCTAAGTGTGGAACAACTTGATTCATTAGAATTTCGAGATACTTATCGCCTGT
>JANJGK010007547.1:17500-30693 GCA_039081455.1 Macrobrachium rosenbergii | reverse complement strand
ACATACGCACGCGCACACACATTTTATATATATATATATATATATATATATATATATATATATATATATATATATATATATATATATATAATGTGTGTGTGCGCGTGCGTATGTCTGTATGCCTGTGTGTGTATATATATATATATATAAATATATATATATATATATATATATATATATATATATATATATATATATATATATATATATATATATACAGTGTGTGTGCATGTATATGTGCATATATCTATATCTGTCTATCTACACACACACACACACACATATATATATATATATATATATATATATATATATATATATATATATATATATATATATATATATATATATATATATATAAATATATATATATATATATATATATATATATATATATATATATATATATATATATGTACATATATGCGCATATATCTATATCTATCTATCTACACAAACACATACACACACATATAGATATGTATATATATGTATATATACATATATATATATATATATATATATATATATATATATATATATACATATATATATATATATATATATATATATATATATATATATATATATATATATATATATATAGAGAGAGAGAGAGAGAGAGAGAGAGAGAGAGAGAGAGAGAGAGAGAGAGAGAGAGAGAGAGAGAGAGAGCGACCAAAATCGAAATAGCATTCCAAGTTATTTCTGGAGCACGACCAAAATGCAATTTCTTTCACTCACGGAGTCGCAACGTCCATTAGTTGTGATTTTTCGCATTTTATCTCAGACGTCATGCAAATAGACAGGTCCATTTCCCGCAACGCGAATTTTCTACGGCCTTGAATGTCGTAAGAAGATGCTTCGTAAAAAATTATAGCATGAGTCAAGTGGGGGACGGCATTTTTTTTTAAATGTAATGAGAGAGAGAGAGAGAGAGATAGAGAGAGAGAGAGAGAGAAAGAGAGAGAGAGAGAGCAGTTATTTTATTCACACCAAAAATAGAACGACCCGAAGAAGAACTAATTAAGCTATCAGCCAAGATTCCATGAACTACATTTGTTCTTGAAATTAAAGACGTGTTACTAAAGCATCCAAATGTACATGAAATTGAGAGTATTTTCATCAGGATATACGAATGCATTGCTATGGGTAGGGAAGCCTCTCTCTCTCTCTCTCTCTCTCTCTCTCTCTCTCTCTCTCTCTCTCTCTCTCTCTCTCTCTCTCTCTCTCTCTCTCTCAATTAGGGAGAGGTCTCTAAAGACTATCAATTCTATCGGCGTCGCTCTAAAGGCATAGGCCACAGAAGGCGCTTGTGAGAGCCAAACAGACTACTCTCTCTCTCTCTCTCTCTCTCTCTCTCTCTCTCTCTCTCTCTCTCTCTCTCTCTCTCTCTCTCTCTCCGAGTCCGAGTAAATCTATGTAAAACTTGCAGTTCTCTTTTCATCCGTTACTAATTTAAATTTAATGTTTAATTATTCAGAAGATGATCCCTATTCATTTGAAACAAGCCCACAGGCGCCACTGACTTGAAAGTCAAGCTTCCCAAAGTATATGGTCTTCATCTGAAAGAAGTAATATTTCATATTTATCGATCTCTTATAATTATTCCTTTCTCTTGGTAATATACAATACTGTCCTTTGTTTTCAAGTATAGGTCTTCAGCCTAGTGCAATAATGCTATAAGAAAATATAATTTCAACAGCCGCTGTGGTTTCGTTCTATGATAAATGAAACTTTGATTACATTTGACTTTAAAGGCGATGCTGAAATGAACGTAAAGCTTCAAAGTTCTGCCTCTAAGCGTTCCGGAATTCTTCCGTCACTAGCTCCTGGAAGGACGAGTGAAAGGCCATTCTTTGCATGGGCCTAAGCTACAGCTCAGTCAAGCACAAAACTTCAGAGTCTCCAGAAACAGGATCGAAGGTCCTTCAAATCGTCTTCAGAGACAGGATGTTGTGGCTTATTAGAAAAACTAATTAAAGACAAGGTAAAGAGTTTACAAATTAATTCAGTAAACAATTGTAGGTCCATGAAAATATGGACTACATCGCGGAGCAGTACGGAGTCGACGTAGATATTAACACATTTGGGAGGCAAGTTCTCCACTCGAGCTAGGCACGGAAAGGAATCAAGAGGAGAGGAGGACCATGGAATAGAAACTTTCAAGAATTTTTAAGAGGGGTAGCGCAAGAAAGATTCTGGTGATCACCGGACACACCGTTTGGATCAACAGATCGGTGAAATCTCATAAGGATACAGAGGTCTTGTTCCGTCTTGGAACCCGTCCGTCTTCAATTTCTGGGGGGGCGGGAGAAGCGCCATTCACTCATGTGCCTAACTCTATAGCTCAGCGACGCACCAACTTCAGTCTCCACGAACAAGTTCTAAGATCCTTCACATCATTTTCAGAAACAGGATTTCACTTGTTCGAAAAGCTGAACTCGGAATCCTTCGGTCGCCAGCTCTTGGAAAGGCGAGGGAGACGCCATTCGCGCATGCCCCCAGACCTATAGTTCAGTAGAACTCCAACTTCAGAGCCTCCAGAAGCAAGCTCCCAAATCCTTCGAATCTTCCTGAGGCCTCCGAGATAGGATATCTTATTCGAAAACCAGGGTAAAGGAAAATTACTGTACTAACATAGTGAGGACGCGAGTTGTCTCCAAACCAGGACGAAATGGAAATAAGAAGATAGGAAACGACATCGGAAGACGCAATCGCAAGGACGAAGGCCCCAAGGCGCCGTAGGGAAACAATCCCTTAAGGGCGCTCTTGCTAGGGGAAGGACCTTCTCAAAGGCTGCTTCCCTGGAGGGAGGCAGGTTTCCTGCCAGGCTGGGGAAGTGGGCTTGGGGAGGACCTGAACCTCAAGGGTGACGGGACCCAAGCGCCCTAGGGAAACCATCCCTTAAGGGCACTCTTGCTAGGAGAAGGACCTCCTCAAAGGCTGCTTCCCTGGAAGGAGGCAGGTTTCCTGCCAGGCTGGGGATGTGGACTTTTGGAGGACCTGAACCTCAAGAGCAAGGGGACCCAAGGCGCCCTAGGGAAACCATCCCTTAAGGGCACTCTTGCTAGGGGAAGGACCTCCTCAGAGGCTGCTTCCCTGGAGGGAGGCAGGTTTCCTGCCAGGCTGGGGAAGTGGGCTCGGGGAGGACCTGAACCTCAAGGGTGATGGGACCCAAGGCGCCCTAGGGAAACCATCCCTTAAGGGCACTCTTGCTAGGGGAAGGACCTCCTCAGAGGCTGCTTCCCTGGAGGGAGGCAGGTTTCCTGCTGGGCTGGGGAAGTGGGCTTTTGGAGGACCTGAACCTCAAGGGTGAGGTGACCCAAGGGACCCTAGGGAAACCATCCCTTAAGGGCACTCTTGCTAGGGGAAGGACCTTCTCAAAGGCTACTTCCCTGGAGGGAGGCAGGTTTCCTGCCAGGCTGGGGAAGTGGGCTTGGGGAGGACCTGAACCTCAAGGGTGACGGGACCCAAGCGTCCTAGGGAAACCATCCCTTGCGGGCACTCTTGCTAGGAAAAGGACCTCCTCAAAGGCTGCTTCCCTGGAAGGAGGCAGGTTTCCTGCTGGGCTGGGGAGGTGGGCTTTTGGAGGACCTGAACCTCAAGAGCAAGGGGACCCAAGGCGCCCTAGGGAAACCATCCCTTAAGGGCACTCTTGCTAGGGGAAGGACCTCCTCAGAGGCTGCTTCCCTGGAGGGAGGCAGGTTTCCTGCCAGGCTGAGGAAGTGGGCTTGGGGAGGACCTGAACCTCAAGGGTGACGGGACCCAAGGGACCCTAGGGAAACCATCCCTTAAGGGCACTCTTGCTAGGGGAAGGACCTTCTCAAAGGCTGCTTCCCTGGAGGGAGGCAGGTTTCCTGCCAGGCTGGGGAAGTGGGCTTGGGGAGGACCTGAACCTCAAGGGTGACGGGACCCAAGGCGCCCTAGGGAAACCATCCCTTAAGGGCACTCTTGCTAGGGGAAGGACCTCCTCAAAGGCTGCTTCCCTAGAGGGAGGCAGGTTTCCTGCCAAGTTGGGGAGGTGGGCTTTTGAAGGACCTGAACCTCAAGGGCGAGGGAACCCAAGGCGCCCTAGGGAAACCATCCTTTAAGGGCACTCTTGCTAGGGGAAGGGCCTCCTCAGAGGTTGCTTCCCTGGAGGGAGGCAGGTTTCCTGCCAAGCTGGGGAAGTGGGCTTGGGAAGGACCTGAACCTCAAGGGTGATGGGACCCAAGGCGCCCTAGGGAAACCATCCCTTAAGGGCACTCTTTCTCAGGGAAGGACCTCCTTGGAGGCTGCTTCCAGGAGGGAGGCAGGTTTCCTGCTGGGCTGGGGAAGTGGGCTTTTGGAGGACCTGAACCTCAAGGGTGAGGGGACACAAGGCGCCCAAGGGAAACCATCCCTTAAGGGCACTCTTGCCAAGGGAAGGGCCTCCTCAGAGGCTGCTTCCTTGGAGGGAGGCAGGTTCCCTGCCAGGCTGGGGAAGTGGTCTTGGGGAGGACCTGAACCTCAAGGGTGAAGGGACACAAGGAGCCCTAGGGAAACCCTCCAGAAAGGGCACCTTTGTCAGAGGAAGCACCCCCTCAGATGCTGCTTCCCTGGAGGGAGACAGGTTTCCTGCCAGGTTGGGGAAGTGGGTTTGGGGAGGACGTGAACCTCAAGGGTGAGGAGAACAAAGGTGCCCTAGGGGAAACCATCCCGTAAGGATACCTTTGCTACGGAAGCACCTCCTCAGAGGCTTCTTCCCTGGAGGGAGGCACGTTTCCTGCCAGGCTGAGGAAGTGGGCCTAGGGAGGACCTGAACCTCTAGGGTGAGGGAACCCAAGGCGTTCTTGGGAAACCATCCCTTAAGGGCACCTCTGTCATGGGAAGGACCTTCTCAGAGTCTGCTTCCCTGGAGGGAGGCAGGTTTCCTGCCAGGCTGGGGAAGTGGGCCTGGTGAGGAACTGAACCTGAAGGGTGAGGAGAACAAAGCGTCCTAGGGAAACCACCCCTTAAGGGCACCTTTGTCAGGGGAAGAACCTCCTCAGAGACTGCTTCCCAGGAGGGAGGCAGGTTTCCTGCCAGGGTGGAGAAGCTGGCCGGGGGGGGAACTGAATCTCAAGGGTAAGGTGATTCAAGGAGCCCTAGGGAAACCATCCCTTAAAGGAACCTTTGTCAGGGGAAGGACCTCCTCAGAGGCTGCTTCACAGGAGGCAGGTTTCCTGCCAGGCTGGGGAAGCGGGCCTGGGGAGGAACTGAACCTTACAGGTGAGGGAACCCAAGGCGCCCTAGGGATACCATCCCTTAAGGGCACCTTTGTCAGGGGAAGGACCTCCTCAGAGGCTGCTTTCCTGTTACTTATAACGGGTATACGCGATGACTAATGACAACACCCAACCCAGAACGCAGTAAGCACATAACGAAACATTTCAAATTTAGCAGCAGGATCGGCCGCGAAAATTTTACTCACATAACAAGGAGAAAATGCATTTCATGGGTAAAATTCACTCAAACACTATGGCAAAACTTTCGTTTTGGCAATTAAAAGACGAAACTTTTTTTTCCAATATTGTTTGAAGATTTTTAGGATATAATAATACGAGTTTCAAATAACAGCTAATGATGATGCTTGTAAGCTTTCAAGGCAAAGCCATTGAAGTTTTCCGGGAAAATAATTCTTTAATTACATGAATAATATTTAATTCACCCCTTTAGCTTTGCGTGAAAAAATGATATAATCCACATAAATTCACGTATGAATAGGAATTATGGAGTAAAATATCTAACCTACGTATTTTCTGCTGGACATCTTTTTTCTTCCCGTTATACCTGTGTGCAAAGCACTGAATACATGTCTAATTATATTCATTCTTTCAGCTGAATGTGAACCATGTCCTCAAATATTTGCTAAATGTATATATATATATTTTAATCGGCATTCGTTTTCCTTTAACCTTCTTACTGTAAAATCAAACCTTTATATTTGAGCCAACTTCGTTATTAATTCCTACATTCAAGCTAACAATAATTATTGCGCCAGGCTACTTATCATCACATAATTCACAAGAGAAAGATATTCCACTTCTTTTAAATATTTCCCACCATTGGAAAATATTCTCAAAAGGATCCTTGTTGGATTACCAATTAGTCTATTGTGTTTTCTTTCGTTTTTCGGTTGAAGATACTTTTTTTTTTGTGGGTCTCTCAAATAAAGTTGCCCTCCAGACACCATGCAATTAAACCGAATTATGCAATACATGTCAAGTCTCTCTCTCTCTCTCTCTCTCTCTCTCTCTCTTTGTAGCTGTAGGTGGTTCTGCTATGGCTTTCCTGGTAAAGGAAATCACAAAGATTATCCCTCTCAAAGACCCATTGGCTTGTTTACAGCCTTGAGAGTTGACGCTATTCTTGCCGACGCTTGTCAGTTTACTGGATACTCCCTGAAAATGATTCTTCTGCTTCTTTGTCAAGGATATTTCTATTGTTTTCCTGTATACATCGTCCTTCCTCTCCTATGTTAGAGCTGCCTACATAAGCACCTTTCGACTAACATGAAACCACTACTCCTGCCCCTCAATAGAATCAGTTTATCTACTCTTTCTGTTTACCCTTCTCTTACCCATTCTGGCAACTCCCTCCCTAGTCCTTCCTATTCTACTAAATCTATTCATGACCCCTTGTATAACATCTCTAACCACACCAAACGAGGTCCCCCATCCCGGAACTTCAACCGCTTACAAGACCACGTAATCTCTACGGGGATTGAGGAATTGGGACCTGTATATTTGCTCTGGAACCGATCTACGTAACCCGAAATCCTTTTAACATTTCTCTCGTCCTTCTTTTCCTTTAAGTCCTAGTCCTTAACTGGAATTAAATTCTTCTGTTTTTATTTTTTATTTTTTGAAAAACATTGAAAAACATTAAAGTTCTTTCCCCTCTTTCATCAGCTTTGATCAGTCATTATAATCAACCATATTGGAAGAGGAAAGCCTACCCATGGGTTTACCCCCTTTCATTTCCTTCTAGATGAGTCGCCACTCTCCTTATCCACCGTTTTCTCTTATTCTTCAGACCGGGGCTACATATGAGCACCAGTTTACCGTTCATTCCACCTGTTTTTGTATTGATATCTTTCGCATGTGAAGCAAGCCATAAGTCATGAAAAACATTAGTCCAGTTACTCTGTGCACTGTCATTGGCTCTGCATAAACAAACTACTATGCGCAACCAAAACATATGTAGAGTATCGTAATGATCACTGTAAGTCAAGGCAAGCAGCAAGTAGAGTTAAAAAAAAAAAAAAAATTACATGTATATGCAAGACTAAAGGAAAAGTGTTCCTTTACCGACAAAAAATATAAAAGTTGTCAGCTGAAGCTAGGAATACTGCTTCCACCATCCGAGGGACACAAACTACACCAATGAAAAAAGAGCAAAAGCAAAATGACACCCAAGACTACGACCTCTTCAAAGGAAATTCCCGATCCAATCCCTGATTCCAGAGACTGCGCATGTCAAATCCGCGACTGAGTGTAGCAGAAGGAACCCACCATGAAAGGGCAATATAAAAACCCGGGTCGGTCAATAAACGCTCCAGAAACGGAAACAATAAGAGCCAGTGATGGGTTGTCTTGTAAACAAAGGCCACATTTAAAGCCCGGGAAGATCCTCGAAGGAACGCCACAAAGCACTACAGGACGTTTTGTCAATATCCTTTAAGACAATGACAAGAGAAGGAAGATGCACCGTCGACCAAACATCCTCTCACATGTAAATTACAAAGGGAGAATTTTTTTTTTTTTTTTTTTTATGAAGACAGGCCTCGGCTTGTTCCAATTTTCTTTTTCTGGGCGAACGTCTGAAAAATGACTGTCACCATTTTCTTGGTGACAGTTCTTATACATTTCCGTTATCTTGTACAAAATATTAAGATGGCTGTCATCAGATGTGTACTCTCAGTATCTCGTTGAGCATACAGTATATTTATTTAAAAAAAAAAAATCTTTTAACAAGTGCAGAAGCATACGAAGAGGGTAGGTTTCCCTGTGGCACCAAACCTATGGCATCTGGCCAATATTTTTTTTTTATTTCAATGAAACAAGAAAAGGCTATAGCACTCTTGAACACAGACTCTGCAGTTTAATGTGTCTGGAAGCCTTTGGCTACCTGATTTCTCTTTGAACTAAAAATGCTACTTGCGACCGCCAATAGCATACGAAAACAAAATTTACGCGAAATTTTCTTATATAACTTATATAAAAATTTCCGCAATTGAATGATCAAATTAGAGGATATCTAACATAAAGGGGGAAAGTTTTCCATCTAAAGTGCAAAAATAAACAAGAAATATACTGGGCCGGATATCCGGATACATAACAAGTGTCATTTAGTAACACACAGCTTAGTCTCGAGGCTAAGTTCCTTTCCTCAAAGGTGAACTCAGGAAAATCATCTTCATTTTGCTTTAGTGCTTCAAGTTTTCTCACGTGTGTGTACTGAATCATTTCTACGATTTATTTTTTTTCTCGTCTTCCAATGCTTCATAATAGGAACTGTTCTTTATTTACCCTTACTGGGGACGTGAGATGCTTTATAACAGGTTCCTCAAAAATTAGGCACATCATCAGTGACAATAATGACATATCTTAAAAGCCATAATTTAACACAGATATCACAAAAACTTTTCACTTCCTCTACGCTGCATAGCTACTGTCATTGTGCATTAAAAAACTGCTTGCAAAACCCTCCCGCGGGGAAAGTCATAAAGTCATACGATGTTAAGACCAGCGATTTAAAATTCAGTTATAAAGCCCTTCCACTAATACTCTAATGCTCTCACATTTCTCATGAAAAGAGTGCATTAGTATGCAAATCTTTTCTTGCTATCCCAAGCCCTCGGTACCCCAGTCTCCCCGACCCAACCCCCTGCCCACTAAATTCATGCTGGCAAGACTTGGCAACAGATGTCCATCTATCATAAACATTAAGACAGTAATTTTCCTTGATTATTACTTTCCTTTCTCCCGCTTCCTCCTGATCGAGCAAAATAAAAAAAATAAAAACTATCAATATTTTGGTGAAGCTTCAGGCCATTAATAATTTCCTTCAATATCTTTAAAGCTAGTGATATTTAATTTCTTTTTAAATAGTTACTGGCATAAAAGTATTAATTTGTTGGATGTCCCTCACATCTGTTGCTGTCCTTCTGAAACGGTTTATTAACAACCTAAATCTAACAATTATATATATATATATATATATATATATATATATATATATATATATATATAATATACTGTATATATATATATATATATATATATATATATATATATATATATATATATAATATACTGTATATATATATATATATATATATATATATATATATATATATATATATATATATATATATGTATATATATATATATATATATATATATATATATATATATATATATAAATATATAAATATATATATATAAATATATTAATATATATAAATATATATATACTGTATATATATACATATAAGCATATATATATATTATATATATATTATATATATATATATATATATATATATATATATATATATATATATATATAATATATATATATATATATATATATATATATATATATATATATGTATATATATATATATATATATATATATATATATATATATATATATATATATATATATGTATATATATATATATATATATATATATATATATATATATATATATATATATATATATATATATATATATATATATATATATATATATATATATATATATATATATAAGCACATGGACACGCTCAAAATGTTTGTATTTCTTACGCAGGCTGCCTTCCGCCTGATTACCAAAATTCACTCGTAAATAACCTAAGCAATATAAAAACAGCACACGTTTCACTTACATTCTTACACACACTATTCTTACTAACCAAGCCCATTATCTGGTTTTCCTTAGTGTTAAATAAAATAAAAAAAATAAAATAACCAACCAACATGAATACACACCATCTCATTTTCAACCCAATGGTATCAAGTCAATGGAGACGCATAACATCACCTTCAGGATAACAGGAAATAGAGAAAACAGAATTGAAGAATCTCCGTCAACATCTCCGATAACGAGATGTTTCTGGGCGAGAGAACGTCATTAGGCCTACAAGGATCATTATTTACTCAAGACGCTCGCGAAGGACATCTCTTATGAATAAGCCCAAATTTGCCAAAGGACCACTAAGGGCTCCATTTTCGAAACGGCAATTTTATCTTGGAAAATGTCTTGTCCACTTTTTCTTCCCGGATTTAGCTTCTTGATAGTTTCTTGAATGTTCAAAAAGTTAAAGTAAAGTCAGTGATTACTGGGTTAAGTTGCACCAATAAGCTGAATGAAAGCTTTTTGCAAGCGTTATTATATTTAAGCTGTAGGCGAGATACAAGATATAAAGCTCAATTATGTATAGACCTTTAATTAAAAAAAAGTATATATATATATATATATATATATATATATATATATATATATGTGTGTGTGTATACATATATGTATGTATATATTATATATAAACACACACACACACACACATATATATATATAAAATTTATATATTGTATATATATATATATATATATATATATATATATATATATATATATATATATATATATATATATATATGTATATATATAATTCATATATTATATTTATATATAAATATATATATATATATATATATATATATATATATATATATACAAGTATGTATGTATACATATACGATGATCTACAACAAAGATACTTTTATAATAAATGAGCTCTTTGCATGTAATTAAAGAGCCCATCTTACAAGAAAACCCCGATATTACTGTAGGTTGGTTAAAAGGTAGTTGAAAGAGCAATTGTTACCCATAATAATGCAAAAGAAAGTTATTTCTTCTAATAATATAAATTCAAGCTATACATTTTCCGACATCGTATTTTAATAAACTGATTCATTCAGTCTATAAGTCTACATCGAAAATTAAACAAATAATATATTTGTCATCCCAACACCGACAGCATTCAAAATATCTGGTAGAACTTCATTTCCAAGTCAGTATATATTATATATTATTCCAAAATCGCTCATTTGCCTTAGCAGAAACCCAAGGTCTTTATAACACAGAGACATCAGAAATGATGACTCAAAGTCTCTACTCGAGAATTAAGGAACTTGGTTCGGATTAAAAAAAATCTTAGCCCGTGCAGTAACAGCTTACAATTCCTGCTTCGGAAAGTAAAATTCAGTGTGAAATCCATTAACAAAAGTCATGTCTATTTCACTTTTTTCATGAGCAACTCACTATCAATGCCATGCATTCCGGTTGAATGAACCTTACTCATTTTGTATTCAAATACCTATTCATTAACGACAAACAAAATATTTCGGTCTACTTTCTATTGGCCATACTTTTTCTTTTTGTCTAACAATAATTAATACGACGCCTTTCCTGAGCCCAACTTCGCCCAACTTCATTTTACTGACCCGGAGGTCGACGTGTCAAACTTATTTATCAGGCATTTCTATCCATTGTAATATTTCATCAAGAGTCTACAATAAAAAATATTAGGCGTGAAATGGAAGCTATATAATGTTTCAAGCAAAGCCACATATCTTTTTCCCTCTAACCATTTGCGCTCTCCAAGTCAAAAAAAGCAAAACTCATCTTCAGCTAGTTATCCTCATCAACACCCTTGGATAAGGACTGATGCCGATTCGAAAAGGAATTACCCCCGTCTGAAGGATATGAACTACATTATATTGAACTGTCTTCCTAATTCCATCAAGGACTCAGTAAGTACCACACCAAACTCTCATCTGGGAGTAGGGACTAAGGATCTCGCATTAGTCTTTAACCCACATCAAATCCATTGCACCTTAAATGAGGAAGCCTGGAGAACATTGCGAATTTGAATGATTCGGGATGGATGTCCGAACTGACCATTTTGATTAAATGGATATAAACGTTTAGTATTCTTTGTCGTTTTGATTTATGCAATGAAGATATATGATAGCGCTCCATTTACTCTTGTATAAAAATTGACAATTAAACTAAAGAGGTTAATAATGCTACTCTAAAAGAAGCCAAATTAAAAAACCAAGCATACATCTTTTCTAAGATTGTTTCCATCATTATTCAGGAAACACGATCACGTGACGATGAAAACGAACGCCTTGCTGGCCTGAGGTGTCTGTGTAAGTGTAAGAAACGGAGATACTTTGAGGGAGAATAATAAACGGATGCACTTTGAGGGAGAATAAGAAACGGATGTACTTTGAGGGAGAATAAGGAACGGATGTACTTTGAAGGAGAATAAGGAACGGATGTAATTTGAGGGAGAACTGAAAAACTGCGGTTTTGTTATCCTCAAATCACTGTCATACCCAAGTAACAAACTTTTGATAGTCATCTATCATTGGTATATTACGCACATACAAACTCACAGAGAGAGAGAGAGAGAGAGAGAGAGAGAGAGAGAGAGAGAGAGAGAGAGAGCGAATTTCTCCAGAAAACTACACTCATCCTTTCCAGGAGGCTGTTGTTAAGCAAACCATGGATCGAGCAATGCATTCCTAGTGAGGTCTGGAAACAAGCAGCATAGCTCTTTAGTATTCTATTGCATTAGATGGAAAGGCGACCACCTGGCCCCTAATGCGTGGTGTAGGAGTCTCGGCACACAATTCCTTTAGGATTGTCCCAGTAGTTCCTACAGTTCTAAGAAAATCCTTAATTTTTGAAAACACATTCACATATATGTATGTATGTATGTATGAATTGTATGTATGTATATATACATTATATATATACGTTGTATATATATATATATATATATATATATATATATATATATATATATATATATATACATATATATATAATTATACATAAAACGTCAAATTATGAATGTATTTACAATAAGGATAAACTTGAATAATTAAAACCACGTATTGCAGCAAGTGCATCAATAATAGCGAGTGGTGAATGTCCACGAGATGAAAATATGACTGGATTCATGTTCACGTGACGGTTATTGGACAAACAGCAATTCGGTATCCTTTTCTTATAGTAATAAGCAAGCAGGTGCAAAATCATAATCGTCAAAGAATAGAAAATATGATGTAAACAGGACTAACTAGATGTTTAACAGATAAAAAATGTA
>JANJGK010007547.1:0-12500 GCA_039081455.1 Macrobrachium rosenbergii | reverse complement strand
TGAAATTACAGAGGGCCGAACGAATTAACACGCGCTGAATAATAAAAGATCTAAAAGGAAACATGGTTGATCGCTTGAGTTGAACTTAACGACACCAAATTGCTAACGGGAAATACCCATCAACAGCGATTTAACAGAATAGGAACAATTATATACAGCAATAAATCCTCAGAAGTGCTAAAGAGAACAATTAAGAAAAATACGATTGTTTCGTGTATTCATCCGCAATAACAAGTATCTTTTCATTTTTTTGTTTTTGCCTTTAGGTAGAAATGTGTCTTTGAAGCACATTGTAGAGAATAGATTAAACTTTCATGGCAATTCAGTAGTCTCTTTGTGAATTGCCTGTGACATTTAGATGACTGATTGGTTAATTAAACAGACGTTGCAAAACAGCCCGCCTCACAAAATATAATAAAACTGATAGTATATTATCAAACAAGATGTATAAAATAACGCTACAGAAAAGCTACAAAACAGGATCATAATAGAGAAACCGTACACTATTTCAAATTGTATTTTGATTAATTCCATCTCCTATAAATACAACCCATCGATGCAGAAATTTCTTAATACAACCCATCGATGCAGAAATTTCTTAATACAACCCATTGATGCAGAAATTTCTTAATACAACCCATTGATGCAGAAATTTCTCAATACAGCCCATCGATGCAGAAATTTCTTAAAAGACTCGACTAATCAAGAAAGGACCTTAGCTTAGGAAAGTAAACTAAATATCAAATATTCGTCCAGAGCCCGTTTCTAGGCACACAATATATGACTATAGAACAGAAAACTGGATACTGCAAAAATGAAAAATCTTCACAACAGCATGAGTGGGGTAATTTTTTAACTAAAGGGAACTATGACTTACACGAAACATGGAAGATTAATCAAAAGGCTTCTCATTCAAGAAGAATCAATGGCAGAAGGTTTTCACAAAAGAACAGAGCATTGGGATGAGTGTATGCCAAGGGACTTGGGTCAATAAACGTTTTGTTTCCTTTCCTTCTTTACAAGAGATTAGCAGAAAAATTCTCTTTAGGCGAAAAACATTAATACACCATTTAAAAATAGATGAAACATAATTGCGCCCAAACGTATTTATACACACTCATAAACATTCATCTCTCTCTCTCTCTCTCTCTCTCTCTCTCTCTCTCTCTCTCTCTCTCTCTCTCTCTCTCTCTCTCTCTCTCTCTCTATATATATATATATATATATATATATATATATATATATATATATATATGTATATATATGTGTGTGTATATATATGTATATATATAAATATATAAATATATATATAAATACATATATATATACATATATATATATATATATATGTATATATATATATATATATATATATATATATATATATATATATATATATACACACACACACACACACACACACACACACATATATATATATATATATATATATATATATATATATATATATATATATATATATATACATAGGTAAAACTGAAAACTTGATTGCAGCTAGTACACTTGTCTTCTTTTTAACATCTCCCGGCTCACAATGAAATGAAAACAACCAAATGTATACTTTGCATTTATACAAGGCATGCCGTACCTATGAGGTCAGCATAATGACGTCAGACAAACCATCTTTAAGAAGAAAATATCGGGTCAATAGAAAACGCACTACGGCTTATGTTCTAATTTCGCCGTTTCGTAAGAGTAATTAACATAAATTCGATGATGTTTCTGCAGGTCAAGACATTAACATGGATTACTGCTTTGGCCTTGGACCGGCCCGGTCAATTGTAAGACCACAGTTGTGTGAATGGATTGCTAAGGCATTATTCGTAAGACCTCATGAGACTACAGTTTTATGGAAGGTTTTACAAAATTTAATAACACCTTGGTAATCCGTAGGCTTAAATCCGGCCACAAGTCTTGGGTTACAGTTTCACTTCCTAGTTATAAGAAAAAAATGACAAAATTCACACAAAAAATGGAACGAGTTTTTTCTATTTAAGGTAAAATGTAAAGATATCCATTGTCTCAGGCATGCCGCAATGCAGTATGAGTTCCCGCATACGAGCGGACACAAGAGATAACGTGCATACATGAATGCATTAACACTGTGGCGAAAGACGCCTGAATCCTGCGATAATGAGTTCAGCAGAGAAGCCCCCATGGCTATGAGCAAATCGAATTCACAGTTGAACTGCCTAATATAATAGTAAGGAATCTATGATGTAAAGTGGAGATACCAGAGGAATTAAAATACGAAATTGTATTCTCCCATGAACTGATGAAAATTCCCGGCATCCCTAACAAAAGAGACAGAATCTATGCAGACATGTATAAAACCTGGGGCTGTTAGCCTGGTACCTCAACCATCATAATGATGGTATCGAAGCTTTATATAACGACATGGACAAGACAAAAAATCTAGAAAAAAAAAATATAATCATAATTTATTGAAAGACATGACTCGAGACAATAAAAACAAGGTAGATTACTGAAAATCACATATTAAAAAAAAAGACACGAATGTTCTCCAATTGGTGAGTACTTTCTAATTCCAAATACTCGTATTCCTACCCAATTCTTAGTGAACATGAATATATCGATATACATATACAGTGTAAATTTACAATAAAAAGGGAATTCACAGAATGTATTTATTTAGCAACCTGCCTTTGCTGTACCGCAGGCCGTTTTAGAAGAGGTGAGCTGTCCTAAAATTCTCCGCTCTTCAACGAATGGACAGGTATTTCCAATTCTACAACAAAAAAAAAAGAGTCTGAATGACTATCCAGATTATAATTTTCCTCGTTTCTCTCATAGCGTATGTATGTATGTATGTATGTGTGTATATATGTATATGTGTGTGTATTATATATAAAATTTATAATATATATATATATATATATATATATATATATATATATATATATATATATATATATATATATAATAAAATCAGAGTGGATCTTTCTTATTTGTCCACTCCGGGTTGGGGCGGGGTTGGTAGGGGATTGGGAGGGTAGAGGACACATGACACATCCATCCTCCTCCTGCAAACCTGTTTGTCCGCCCCGTGTGGATGCGGGGTAGGTAGGGGATCAGGAAGGTAGGGGAGACATAACACATCCATCCTCCTCCTGCAAACCTGTTTGTCCGGCCAGGGTGGGGGCGGAGTGGGTAGGAGATTGGGAGGGTAGGGGAGACATGACAGGCAGTGCCGGGTTCCAACACAGCATAACGCGCACCATCAAGCTCGAATATATATGATGCCTAAATTGCGTGGAGAAATTGCAAGGGCGAGATGTGGCCAGAACTACAAAAATTCAGCATTACAATGCAGAAGTGGAAAACCTGGTACTACCCAGGCTAGCAGCTTCGTTAGGCCTCATGCCAATATCTGACCCAGTGAACTTGTTCCTCCAATGACATGAGTCCTGAATGACCAAATATGATTTATTGATGCCAGTGTTGAATTTCTTTTTTTCTATTACAGATCTGCTAATAATTTGGTAAAAAAAAGAAAAAAAAAAAAAGATGCTGGAAGCACCGGCAATCGTCGTTCCTTCATCCTACAAATATCTCACCTCTCATACCAGAAATTATAACCTAAGATTTCTCCTAGGCAATGTCTTGAATACTCATACACAAACCCCCCAACTGTCATTTTTTTCGTCGTGTCTCCTTTTTGCGTTTTATGTACTCGTATGTACCAAGTTAAATTATAAGTTTTATTTTTTCCAAGGAAGCGTTTCATTCTTACCATCGCAACGATCACAGTAAATGTCTTACCACATGGTTGAAGATATACCTAATTCATCCGCGTTTTCTAGTTCAAGATAAATCTCTTAACATGTGCGTTTATTAATTTTATAACGAAAAGGGAAGGTATTTGCAGCCAGTCTTCAAGAATTCAAGAATCAACAGTGAGTCACACTTAAGTGTGATGAGGCAATACACAAAGATTGTTTTATATATTCGATTGTTCTTTTGATGCTATTACATCCTTCTGCTGTTTGAAGGAGACAGCAATTTGGCTGTTTCTTGAAAATAGATAAACAGGTTAAGTCCCTAAATCCTTGCCTGAATTGGGATTTATTCCGGACCATTATTCCATAAAGGTGGATTAACTTAACGCCTGGGAAAATTTCCATAACGATGATTACATAAATCATCAGGAGAATGACTTGATAACCCTCTCCGAAATGAGCAACACAAACTATCTGAAGAGGCATGAGCGCTAAAGACGAGTGTGGCATTTTCACATATAAAAAGAAAATCGGAGAAGACACAACTAAGGTCTGACAACATTTGTGTTTCTCCAAGTGGAAGGACGATGGAAGCATCTTCATGGGTTAAATAGAAGAGGAAAAATATTAAAAGGAAAAATCATTTATATGTTCTTTTTTTTTTAAATCAAAGGCTCTGGTATTTATGTATGAGTGCATGTACAAAGTGGGAGAGAAACAGAGAAACTCGTACTTCACAAAGTCTTTAAAAAGAGAAAATCTGATCAGACCCATTAACGAATCAATGCTTATGCCCTGACATCAGCGAGCAACATGACCCTTGGATTAAAGTGGAAAAAAAGTATGGGTGGACCATGCAGAGGGCAAAATTCCCCTGTAAAAGAGTTAATGGCCTTTCATCAACGACAGAGCGAGGGGATCTATTCCCCAGCATGAATATTTCGCACGCTGAACCCAATCCGCTCTTCATATAGCCAAGGCCAGGCATTCACTAACATCAATTTAGGAGTGGGGTCGTGATGGATGATGCGGCTCTTATGTTTTTCGGGCCACGGTTCCATCTTTCATTTTTAATTCTACATAAACTTTATGGCGCTGCCGCATGTACTGGTAATAACAACAGAGTGAAGTGAAATACAACATTCGCGTGAATAAAATTGTGGACGTATGTCTTATTCAAGCGCTACGCTGCTGTATGGGTTGGTGTATGTTTGGCTACTAAATCGTTTAGCAGTAATTCTCTGAAAAGGTTTAGGAAGATTAAAAAGATGGAACAACAAAAGCACAGAATTTGTCATAAAGCCATGCGCCGAGCAGAAAAAAAAAAATTATTTTAGATTGCAAAATCACCAGGTTTTTTTTTTTGTCATTAATGACTAATGATAACCAGATTTCATAATAAAAAGAGGCATTCAATTTCAATGATAAAGAAGTGAAAAGGTACTCCTATAAGTCCTTCGGTCTGTGAAATGCAAGCAAAGCAGACTGCCCAGAACTATGCTTAATGAGGATATACATATGTATATATATATATATGTGTATATAAATATATATATATATATATATATATATATATATATATATATATATATATATATATATATATATATATATATATATATATATATATATATATATATATATATATATATATATATAGTGAGGATTGAGAGGGGTTCTATCAACCGGTAGACATCAGCACGTTAGGGTGAAGGATCATTCCATTATTCCTTTTCAAGGTACTTTATTGTTGCTGCGACGTTTCAGGACTAAAGTCCCATTTTCAAGCTATAAAAATAAAAGTTAAAAGTTAAAATAAAAACTCGGACTAAAATTAAGTAAAAAAAAAAAACTTTATACATATATACAAATAATATAAAAAAAGTACAAAGGATAGGGAGGAGTAACTACCATAAGGTGCTGAAGGCACAGACCGAGTGACTATTCGGGCCGGTGGAACTAAACACCCAGTCTTCCTCAACACCTCTGTATCTCTCGTGAGTTTAAGTCGAAGCTGAACCCGGCCCGAATAGTCACTCGGTCTGTGCCTTCAGCACCTTATGGTAGTTACTCCTCCCTATCCTTTGTACTTTTTTTATATTATTTGTATATATGTATAAAGTTTTTTTTTTTTTACTTAATTTTAGTCCGAGTTTTTATTTTAACTTTTAACTTTTATTTTTATAGCTTGAAAATGGGACTTTAGTCCTGAAACGTCGCAGCAACAATAAAGTACCTTGAAAAGGAATAATGGAATGATCCTTCACCCTAACGTGCTGATATATATATATATATATATATATATATATATATATATATATATATATATATATATATATATATATATATATATATATATATATATATATATATATATATATATATAGCCTATATATGTGTGTGTGTGTGTGTGTGTCACAAATACCGCTTATTACAGAACAATGTATATCCAAAGGGCATTGCATTTGATTATTGCTTCCTACCGGTGATCGAACACTAATATATACCCAGATAAAATAACATTCCTATTTTGGAGAATGCTATTCGTATCCGTGTAAAATGTTTAGTCTCACGTTCTAATTTTGTAGACACACATATATCTGTGTATGTATATATATATATATATATATATATATATATATATATATATATATATATATATATATCTATATATCTATATATCTATATATCTATATATATATATATATATATATATATATATATATATATATATATATATATATATATATATATATATATATGACGTTGAACTGTAATAAGGTCTCTAGAATGAGAAAACTTAAATCACTGGGCTTTGATCAAGGACTGTTTTTCCGAAAATATTTCAGATATAACTCATCATAGTATTTGGATACCTGTCTTCAGAAATGGATACATTGACTGATTGCAAACACGCACTCTACTTCTGACATTCCATTGCAAGCTTCAAGGTACAGTTAACTTCTTGAATTTTAGTATCATGCTAAAACTACTTCCATCAGCTTCACAGCGTATGTAATGTCCCTGCTTTTATCAGAGAAGCTCAAGTTTACGCTGCCTATGAAACGAGGTTAGTAAAGTCTAAATAAGTAACAAAAAATAAGCTTCAATGTTGGCAAACAAATGTTCATTAAGTAATACCGTGGAGTTGTCTCAATTCTCTTATGCTAGCCATGATTATAACGGATATTCATAAAGTCAACTGTTCCATCCTCGGTTCCTGTCAAAAGTCAAACATGAAATAACAGCTAAGTTACTGAAAACTATTTGGAAAATGCATGCATTATATACCCCAGAAATTCTCGAAAAGTGATATGCAAGTAACCGTAATGAATGTAGAATCACAGAAGAAAGCAACATGAATGATAAAAGATACAATCTTAAACAATAGAACAAAGAAAACTAAATTAGCAGTAATACAACCAGTTGCATCTCGTCAGAATTAATCAAAAACAAACACATGATAAAATGACATCGTATAAGAAATGCTTTCAAGCACTGACTCATACAGTAAATGGCCTCAAGTCCGACTTCAATCACCTATCTTAGATCAACACCAATACACACACACACACACACACACACACACACACACTACTATAAAGTTAAATATTTTTCATTCTTAAAACCGGCTTCGAGCATCCCTTCCGGATTTCGTTGCAAACGATTATAACTCATGATTTGTTACGCAACGTATGTCTCGGCCTTATCTTTTAATTAAATAGAGATGCCGGGAACGTCGACACTATAATCCCATTCCGCACTTGCCATAATTAATATGTTAGGTCTCTATTGAGATACAAATTGAGTTCTGGAGGTGCAAAACAGCGAAAGACAATAGGAAGACAGGGGAAGGGAGAGCACAAAATTGTTTAAATGCAAAAGTAAGGGATTTTTGGCAAAGACAGAAGCGTCCCCAAGTTCTGAGTGTTTTTTGTATTTAGTTCAAATGTACACCAAGAAACTTTGATTGCAGAGAGGAGTTTTAAGCCAAAATATGACAACGAAAGTCTATAGTACCGTCTGATTCTGAACTTCACATAAAGATCGACCCAACAAGTCAATGCAGGCATTCTTTCTTCACTGAAGGAAACTAACATATATATATATATATATATATATATATATATATATATATATATATATATATATATATATAATATATATATATATATATATATATATATATATATTTATATATATATATATAATTATATATATATATATATATATATATATATTATATATATATATATATATATATATATATATATATATATATATATATATATATATATATATTATATATATGTATATAGTATATATATATATACTATATATATATATATATATATATTTATATATATAGTATTATATATATAATATATATATATAAATTATCCCCTAGTCCACTGCAACTTCCATTAAAAAGTCAACGCAAACGCACATAATATTCTAGAAGAACGTCAAGGCTTCTATATCTAACTGCAGATTTCTCAATTTTTGTTTATATCTCCCTCCCCGTAATTTAATTTTACAAACGTTTTTTACCGAAAAAACTTCCTCCTTCCTGCGTGGTTTTGACATTTCATCCTAAAAGATCACATCTCGCCGCGTCATAAACAAAAGCTGAAGAGTCCATTCCCGGATTTCCCTCCTTACCTGAGAATCCCAACTCACGTTTCCTCCTAATCCAAGTCATCTCTTGGGCACCTCCCTTTTCTCTTACGTTTCTCAGGCAAAGCCCTCAGAGGCTCATTTTATTGTATCTCTCTCTCTCTCTCTCTCTCTCTCTCTCTCTCTCTCTCTCTCTCTCTCTCTCTCTCTCTCTCTCTCTCGTGCCTACAGTGAAGTACACTGAAAAAAAATTGTCTTCGTTTGAATTCAGTAGAGACGAAAAGTATCTGAAAGAACATTATGGATTCAATAACGGATATCTTCATTGAGGACTAACTTTCATAAACTGAACATTTCCTAGTTAGCTCTATCATATATACAGTAGAACAAACCCAAGAGAACTTTGATAATCGAAGAGTATTTAATTGAAACTTCATACGGCACGCCGTTCACATTTTACCATGATTTATTCAAAAACAAAACGCAATATGCTTATTCAGTAATTTTATATATGTGAATATTAGGCTCACTTTGAAGGCGTTAGTGTGTATGAATGTTTCAAATGATCGGTAATATGCCTGAGCTCTTCATACTTTTTTTATTTACTAAATCAAATAATTCACGGTTGTTATTAAAGCCTGTATTTCACGTTACAGATGATAATTACCCTAAATCGGGAATAAGGTTTTGTACAGTATCATATTAGCATTAGCAAACTGGGTGTATAAAGAATAAAATTTAGGCATTCTCTACTTAGTTAAGTTAATCCTGGATTTGAATACCGTCCAATAATTTATGAATTCTATGATTCCAGTTTACAGGACTGTCTCCTCAATATTTTTCCAGTCTTTATTGAAGCTTCACAAAGACTGGCATGACCCCATCCCGTTGGGATTTATTCATTTGTGATCTGACCATCAATGAATTAAACCCTGCAGCTTCAGCAAACAATTTGGCAGATCATTAAGCCTAGTTTTATTAGTTGATTACAATTTCTTTATCCACAGGATGAGTCCCTTATAGATTAAACATACATTAATTAGAGTAAAAAAACACAGAAAGTACTTAACTATGAATGACAGATGTGTTTGAGTGATATTGTGTGTGTGTGTTTTTTTTTTTTTTTTACGGAGGCAATACTCTGACTTAAAATTTGGAAAGAAATGCGCCCTTACTTAAAGAGAATGCATAAAACTTACGAACAGTTATGTCTAATGACGATAAACTTAACATAAGAACATGGAATGGGATGGAATGGAATGGAATGGAATGGAATATGGAGTTTAGGCCAGAGGCCAAGCGCTGGGACCTATGAGGTGATTCAGCGGCGGAGAGGAAATTGAGAGTGGGTAGGTTTGAAAGGTGTAACAGGAGGAAAACCTCGCAGCTGCACTTTGAAATAATTGGTTAGGAGAGGGTGGATAGCAAGATAGAAGAAAGATATGAATGGAGGTACAGTAAAAGGAATGAACGGGGTTGCAGCTAGGGGCCGAAGGGACGCTGCAAAGAACCTTTAGTAATGCCTACAGAGCATCTTGTGAGGTGCACTGACGGCACTAACCCCCTGCGGGAATAGGAACATGCTTTTACAAGTACGTAAAGACTGGAGAGGAATATAAGAAAGGAAACAGTAATTATATGTTATTTTTCTCATCATAAATAACGCGATGTACTAGTGCAGTAGGAAAGTATAAAATATAAATCTTTGTATTCTTGATGTGAATTGAGGTGCAGCGCGGGGTAACAATTAATGGCATGAATACTATCTACTATCTGCCATCGCCTAAATAATAACCCATTTTCCACTTGGCGTCACATTTCTGATTAATCACATGAATTGCTATGTGATGGAGATATATTTGAGGGTCCACTCGAATATTATTTTTTAAGTATATGGCCTTTACAACACACACACACACACACAGCACACACACACACACACTCAACGCACGACAAACAAACATATTCGAGAAGTTAAGAGGGCATTGTGGCTATTAGAATTACATATATATATATATATATATATAGTATATATATATATATATATATATATATATATGTATATATAATATATATATATATATATATATATATATATATATATATATATATACACACATGCATACATACATACATACATACATACATACACACTGAAAATCTGAGGTAACGTGCATGTACTCTAGTTAGTTCTTACCATGAAGACACATGCAATAAATACTAACGACATGTGTTTATTTTTGCTTAAAAATCTTTGGTCTGGTAACCAAGAGGTGCGTGAGCAACTTTAAAAGAATTTTAATATTTCACCCAAGGAACAAACATTCAATATTAGTACAATTCCAATGGTCTCCAAATGCATCCCTTGCAAAACACTAAACCTATTTATTCTTTGTTCATATCTCTGTGTAAATTAAAGAATAAACATGAAAAGAAAACTGATCTGAGTACAGTACGGAGAGTGAGGAAATCTATTTTGTCATCATATTTATTTGTCATTTATTATTTGCAGGAAGATTTTAGAATTGATTTCTCTTCATTTCCTCAAAACAAACTCCATTTCTTTTCATCTTTAACTACGTACCGTTGTGCTCGGGAAATGAAATTGCGTTCACCTTGTTTCTATGCAAGGCGGAACAGAAAAAGGATGCTTCAAAGCAAGAAATTAGAATACTGTGATTGCCAGGGTAAAACAGTGAGGCTGCTGTATAGCAGATGACAAAGACAGTCACCCAAATACCTTTGTCATTCAAAAATCATCAATCCGCCATTTTTATTAGTTATACAACACCAAAAATCTCGTCAGAAAATACTCTGGTAGTAAATCAGTACCATCTACTCAAACAAAGTCGCTTATCAAAGAATAATTGACTGTTAATACGTAGAGTAAAGCCTTATTTATCATTCATTCTCCCGTTGGAAATACAGGATGTCAGTTCATTATTTCATTTAATTTTCCATTGCAGGAGACAAAACCGAGCGATAGAAGGACCGCAAATACTTCAGTTGTTTTCCGAAATTGTGTTTTGACCGATGACTGATTCTCATTTTCAAAAAGGAGTCTTTCAGAAGAAAGCAGATAAATGCAAACGTAAGGAAGAAAGACTTACAGTGTCAATTGAAAAGATTATCACTTGAGGAAGAAGTAACAACAATAGTCTTTCAGTCCAATATTTTCCACCGAAATAAAGCTATAAGAATTCTGGAGGCCCTTCTGTGAGGAAATTGCAGAAAAATCTGGGTTCCAGATAATTACTTTGAAACTTTTTATTCGAATCTACCAAACTGGAAATGTTCTAAATACAACTGTGGGAAGTTTCTAAAAGAAACAGTTAGTGTAATATTCAAATCTGCTTACAGTTACATGACAAAGCTCGTTACTATGTGTGAAGAAGGTGACTTCAGTTTAAATAAGGCGTTCCGCTGAATTGCACATGAACGAATCGGTATTAAAGAAGCATAACACATTAACAAACCAAAGCGTGAGTGTCAAACCAATAAGGCAGTAAGTTGTTAAACCAAAGCCAGCAGCACACTAAGTTATGAGGAAAGACACTAATCATAATAAAAATCAGAAGTGCCTTAACTAAGCTCTTGCTAGGTCAGCACCAAGTTCGTTCTTCCCATAACTCGATACAATATTTGTGACCAGTTGACCTCTTTAAAAAAATCCTATTTGGCTTCAACATTTACAGTATGAGGCTACCAGTCTGCATTATATAAAAAAAACTTTAGATATGACTGCAAGAAAAAACATGAGCTTTTTGTTCATGGTACCAAACGATCTGAGTCAAAAATTTTTATAGAATTCCTCCAAAATTGGAATGACAGCCATGGGAACCAACATGCATATAATAAAGGCATATTGTACCTAATAATTAAATGGGATGTGTACTTTTTCATGATCATCAAGTGGCCTTGAACCTTATGATTCAATGTACAAGAATTCGACTACCCACCCTTTCAAATGGATTTTTTTTTTTTTTCTCCCAGAATTCAGTTTAACTCCACAGCGCCGATTACAATGCTGCATCTATTCAACTTGAATTGTTTCTTTGCCTTTTAAACTTTATTTTATTTAATACCACTCAAATCTATCTATATTTTTCTTGCCTAAATACT
>JANJGK010007546.1:22500-30696 GCA_039081455.1 Macrobrachium rosenbergii | reverse complement strand
GTTGTCTTATTTCAGTGGTTTTCAAAACATAAAATCATTATTATAATCTTTTCATGTAACCTTGTTTTTTCCTAGAATAACACACTAAAAGGAATGTTAATAGAAAATAGCCCTAAAGAAAAAAACATATATAAAATTCCACGCTTGGACTGCCCCTCTTTTCATATTGGGCAATCTAGCAAGGATTTAGATTTATGTATCAAACAACATGAATATTCTCTCAAAACTGGGCAAACGTCCAATGCTATATTCATTCTTTTAAGTGAAAACTCTCACAGGATAAATAGGACTGAAAGTTTAGCGATTGCTAGATCGAAAGATTTCTCTTCACAAAATCTTTTAGAATCTACTATTATACAGCTTACTTCCAGTTGTAATTTTAACCTTAGCCCTGGCATGTATTATTTGGACCCCGGTATTGGTAAAATATTCAAAAATGACAAAAAAGATCAAATCACTAACTTAATTATAAATTAGTTACCTTAAATATTTGTTCTATGTATTCGTGTTAAATATAATTTTTTAAAAATGTTATTTGTGCAAAAATTTGTTGTTTACCAAAAAAGAGAATTGTTGAAGTGTACCTTTATAATGTTTTTTGCAGGCCAGTCACCTTCCTTGTATAGTCTTTTAATTATCCTGTCCCTGCTTCTGAACGGTTCAGACTAATCCTTTGTAAAACCTCTAAAATATTTAACCCTGTTTTATCAGTTCTGCTAATTCTTCAATTGTGTTGAATTCTAGGTGCATATTATTTTTCCTTTGTGAACCCCATCTGTCATTTATATGAGCTTTCTTTGCAAACTTTATTTTTATATTTCCTCAGTCTGCTAAGTAAAGAACTAGAAACCGGAAGAACTTGCAGCACTCGATTGTTTCTCTTTCCTTCGTGGATTTTGTCTTTATTTATATATTCATATGTTTCATATTTTCGTGATTCAGTTATACATATGTACATACATATACACACACACACACACATATATGTATATAAATATATATATATATATATATATATATATATATATATATATATATATATATATATATATATATATATATATATATATATATATATATATATATATATATATATATATATATATATATATATATATATATATATATATATGTATGTATGTATATATATATATATATATATATATATATATATATATATATATATATATATATATATATATATATATATATATATATATATATATATACATACATGCATACATATTTATATATACAGAAGAATCGCAGAGGAAACAGACCCAACAAACATATCAGGTTGAAGAGGTAAAGGCATGCATGTCTCTTACAAGATCAAGTTTATTCTGCCAACGTTTCACATCACATGATGCATCTTCAAGGCTGGAAAATTACTGACAATAAATACTTAAAACGTCACTTATGCAATGGGACAAACTTCTTTAAAAATTTAAAACATTTAAAAACACAAAAAATTAAAACAAGAACTTGAAAGGAACACCTACCAAGGCAAGAGCTAAACAGTGACTAAAAAGACAGGGAGAAAATAAACAAACGAAAGAAACCTATAACGAACGTGGAGAGTAAACAAACACACACACACACACATACACGCACACACACACACACACACACACACACACACACACACACACACATATATATATATATATATATATATATATATATATATATATATATATATATATATATATATATATATATATATATGTATATATATATATATATATATATATATATATATATATATATATATATATATATATATATATATATATATATATATATATATATATACATCATACACATATACATATAAACACGCATGCACATACGCACATATGTACGTATATATATATATATATATATATATATATATATATATATATATATATATATATATATATATATATATATATATATATATATATATATATATATATATATATATATATATATATATATATATATATATATATATATATATATATATATATATGTGTGTGTGTGTGTGTGTGTGTGTGTGTGTGTGTGTGTGTGTGTGTGTGTGTGCATGTGTGTATGTGTATGTATGTATGTATATATGTATATATATGGTACATGGTTTTCCTTTATTCATCACGGACTACGTTTCGAGATCCTTGTCTGATCCTCAAGGCTAAAAATACAAAGTAAAATATATAAATGTAGCAGGAAAAGAATATATGTACAAATAAATTATGATAAAGTAAAACATCAATGCAAAAGACAAACCTAAAATAAAACGATTAAAGAAGGTAAAGAACTAAAATATTTCAACTAATAGACCTTAGCACTCGAAATTCAGATGCTGTATGAAAAACAGTAAACATAAGGTGAGGTGTGGTTTAGGCTATATACAGGGGCGTGGACGAGTAATAATTGTTCCAAGAGGGAACTAGCTTCTTGATCACTAACAATTCAAGAATAGGGAGGTGGTGTTCGTGTTGGTTGGGTTAGTAAAATCTTAAAATCAGTATAGTTTCTTTTACTTGTGCATAGTTTTATATGATTTCTAATATTTGATGTTTCAGGATTGGACAACTTGCACCCAGTTCGAAAGCTAACGCCAATATGTGCGTTACATCTGACTTTAAGCAGTTGGCATGTGTTTCAAAGATTACAGTCCGTTAGTCCGAAGGCCCGATAGTCCGAAGGTCCGATAGTCGTAGGTTGGTATTTTTATGGGTGTTTACTGGTTACAATTTTGCCGTATTAGCTATGGAGGGGTGGGGGGCTGATTACAGTCCGTTCGGACTATCGGGCCTTCTGACTTTCGGACTATCGGACCTTCGGACTATCGGGCCTGCTGACTTTCGGACTATCGGACCTTCGGACTATCGGGCCTTCGGACTATAGGGCGGTCACCGTTTCAAACGTATGTCTGACAATGGCATTAGCAGCAAGTAAACAAATAAACAACACCGGACTGCATTAAAGGGGGCAGTTTTTCTTTGTGACGAAATATACCACCTATAGTTCTTGGGTTCTTAAATATGAGCTTAATGTCAACTGCAGGAAAATAATTCGTTTAAAATCCTTTTTAGATTGGGCAGGAAAGAGGTGTTATGAGTGAATGGAAAACTTACATATATAGTATGTTAATCTATGTGCCAAGTGTGTGGTAGCAGGAGGGTGAAAGGACTTATCCAATGTTTTCTTAACGTATTTTAAAAATAAATTGGATAGATTTCTACAAACATATACACGGGTGAAAGTATTGTTTGCTTCGAGAAAATGCAGCAGAAACAAAGTCTAACAAACAATAACAAGAATTTCGCTTTGTTTACGAGTCATTGTATAGGAAACTGCTCGTATCTAATTAGGGTTTCAGTCATCACGGGAGAATGATGAGAGGCAATTCATTTTATTTTTAATAAAAAGGAAGTGTCGTTTTGACAGTTAGTCTAAATAGCAATAACGCAGCTGTAGGTGGAAGCAAACTGCCAATAACACCAGTAGCGGGTAATTAGGATGATTACATTCACCGAGGCCGTTTTCGGTGGTCCAAAATACCGTTGGGAAATTGAGCAGAATGGGTAAACACAGTAAAGTCATCTGGGGCTGGGTATGAAACTAGAAATAAAGTTAAGCATTATGCTATACTAATTGATATGAGAAGACTATAAGTGCTCACTCAAGGGCCTGAATTCATAATGTAACTTCCAAAGCAACGAAAAAACTCTTAGACTTGAATGCAGCAAATCGGTATTTGATGATAAAAAGGATGAAATTTAGCAACTACTAACTAAATATGATCATATATGGCGAAAAGAAATCCGCCGCCCCCTTCCCCAGAATTATAGAAAAACAAGTCTTCCTCCCCAGGCTTCTGCTCTATGTATGAAAGGAGGCGGAACAGCTCAAAGCAAATGACTTCACTGGAGGAGCAAAACCCTTCCCGCAAAAGCGTCAGGAAAATGAAGGCTAAGAAACACCTTCCCTCACAGGCACCGTCTCCTTCGTGCCTTCATTTCCTTTCCCTTCCGCCTGGGAAGATTGCAGTGGTTCTCGGATCTATGTTTTCACTCCGGTTTTGAAGAAAGGTTTTCGAAAGGAGGTGTTAGGGCTCTTCTCTTGTGGAATTGTAGGCTTTAGAGAACATAATTTAGAATAGTATATATCCTTGATGTTCGATATTTTTTTAATGAGATCTTCATAATAAATTAATGAGAGACAGATGAATCAAACCAATTTTGTTCTGATTAATGTTCATACAGTTGATTAGTCTCAGACATGAAAAATACACAAAATTTCCCCGAAAGTCAAAGCAGAATTTACAAGAAACTTTTCAGTGACAATATCACAAAAGAAATGAGACAAAATAGAACACCTAATTGATGTCTCTAGATATAGAATCGTTTGTAGCCCACTTGGACAAAGCAGGTAAACAACCTACTCGTTACAAGACCTTTTCTGTCTCCCCAACGCTCTCAAATATCAAAAGAGTGATAATGATGCACCGCCGATGTTGATGCTGGTCTGACTCATTCCCTCCTTGAATTGCGAACTTATTATACAGTTCCTTAGGCGATTATAACACCAGCTTGAGGTGATGTTAGACAAGACTTTAATATTCTGAAAAACTAACAACTCAACGCCTCTCGCCTTCATGTCAGTAATACGTCATATATTTTTTAATCATAAACAGGTGTGTAATTTTCCTTTGGAAAATTTTCTGCGTTATTTTTAAAAGGTTTGAGGTTAATGTAATGATTAGTGTACCGATACCATCAAAGGTGCAAATAATGGCCCAAGTTGGACGCTGGCAGGTCTAAACATGGAATTCATTACTCACAAATAATCGTTGTTGCACTCTCACAATTAATAAGAATATATATAATCCTTGAGTGGTATTACAGAACATGGAGATGAAATTATCTCTCAAGAAAAGCAAAAAAAAATCAGGAACTTATATCTGAGTCATCGTCAGCCTTTTAAGAGACGTGAGCACAGCCTCAGAAGAGCAAGACTTTCACTCAAATACAGCAAAGCTCAAAGCTTCTAGAAAGAGAGAGAGAAGAGCGGTTTCCCCGAGGTCTGTTCATCCGGTCGTCCAAGCTGAATGTTGCTGTTGGATGCTGCAGGAAGGTCCAGATCTAAGCAACTACAAGTCATAGGGAATTGGGGTTCATCAGTGCTCATGTGTTGGGTAGGAAGGAAGGAACATCAAAAAAAAAAAAAAAAAAAAAAAAAAAAAAAAAAAATTCTTTTCGAGAAGAGGAGATGAATAAACGCCAGTCCAGTTTTAATTTAATTTTGTACATGGTGAAATATGATACTATCAAATACAAACGCAAAGACCCAGAAAAGTCTGGATTTTATCTTGGCAGTGCGACACATTGTGTGAGTGTGTGTGTGTGTTTGTCAGACGTACATGAAAAGAGAAAGAGAATGCAAAATTCTGTATATACAGACATGACTTCAATTATTAAGGTGTAGCCTGACTAAGAAAACGCAGTGCTAACAATATATTCATATAAACCTTGGGGGTATGACTAGAAAAAAGTTATAATTGCAAGCCTTACTGGATGATGATACGACTTACAAAAAACTAAAAAAAAAAAAAATCCCATTGACTAAGTCATAAAAAATTTCAATAGGACCGTGAAAAAAATCCCCAAAGATAAAAAAATAACTAATAGGCCAGTTGTCAGTAAAGTTTCCCTCGTTACCTTACTTGTACGGATTAGTAAAAATGGACAAAGAAAATAATCCTATGCATCCTATTATCAACACTGTTGGCTCAATACCATATAAACTTTCAAAATTTATTACCAAGCTCTTGTCCACGTTACTTGGAACTTTCTCTGATTCTCACATATATAATTCTTTAGATTTAGTTTATAAATTAAACAAAATCACTTTTTGCCCAACTGATAGATTTGTTTGTTTTAATGTTTGTTTTCTTTTCACTAAAGTCCATATAGATTCTGCTTTAGAATATCTTAGTTATGAACTAATCCATCGTGAATTACCTCTACCTATAAGTCATATTATTTCACTCACTAGGTTGTGTATTCTTGATTTTAAGTTTATATTAAGTGGCGAATTTTACCAACAAATATTTTGGTATGGCAATCGGCAAACCTTTATCCCCACTCTTCTCAAACTTGTATATGCATTTTTTGGAAAAAATTATATTTACCTAAAATCATTCATACTCCTTTAAAGTGGTACAGATATGTTGACGATATTTTAGCTGTTTTGCATGCTGGTATAGATGTAAATGATATACTCTGTAATTTGAATAATCAGGTTCTATCCATTAATTTTACTTCAGAATTATAAAAAAAAAAAGACAATTGCCTCCCTCTCTTAGGTTTTTTAATACACAGAGAACCATTTCAATGCAAATTTAGTATTTAAAGGAAACCAACGAACAACTTAACTTGTGTGCATTTTAATTCAGGCCACCACCTTAATATCATAATATCCTCTTTTTCTTCTGTGTTTATGAGCATTACACATTTAAGCAAAAACTCTCACAGTACAAATTGGACTGAAAGTTCAGTGACAGCCAGATCGAAAGATTTCTCTTCACGAAATCACTTAGAATCCGCTATTATAAAGGTTACCTCCAGCTGTAATTTCAACCTTAGCCCTGGCATGTATTTTTTTGACCCCTGTAATAGCAAAATGTTCAAGAATGACCTTAAAGATGAAATCACTGACTTAATTACCATTTAGTTACCTTATATAAACTTTCTATTTATTCGTATGTTTTTTTTTTAATGTTCATTTAGCAAAAATTGTTGTTTACCAAAAGGAGAATTTATTAAGTTGTTATACTTTTATACACATATGTAATCAGCTCATTCACTCCAAGGTCATTTTTGGTGGTCAGTCTCTTCCCCTGTATGATCCTTTAACTGACTCCTCCCTGCTCCCAAGCCAGTTATGCATAATCTTTTGTAAAACCTCTCAAATCTTTACCTTTGGTTTGGTAGGTCCACTAATTCTTCAACTGTCTTGGATTCCAGATGAATATGTTCCTTTATAATCCCCATCTTCAGGGATATCTGTATGGCATCTCTTAATTATACGAGCTTTATAGTAACCTTATGTTTTTATTTCTCATCAGTCTGCTCAGTACAGGACTGTGAGTCGAAAGGCCTAGCAACCATTCCGTTGTCTCACTTGTTCCTTTGTGGTATTTGCCTTTATATATATATATATATATATATATATATATATATATATATATATATATATATATATATATATATATATATATATATATATATATATATATATATATATATATATATATATATATATATATATATATATGTGTGTGTGTGTGTGTGTGTGTGTGTGTGTGTGCGTGTGTGTGTGTGTGTGTGTGTGTGTGTGTGTGTGAGCTTGTGCGTTAGCGTTAAAAAATTACTGCCTGTGTGAATGCACAGACGTTAAAAGGAACAGAAACCTCCTTGAAAATAAAGGTGGTGAGAAACGGAAGATTTGCAGTCCCTGGAAATCTCAAGTAAAAAAAATCCGTTAATTTATTCAATATTTTTATTATTCAATATAAAGCTTTCAATTTACTCTTAGTACCTTTCTTTCCAGTCTTCTTTCGATTCGTTAGTATGATATACATCCAAAATATTAGTAACTAATATCGGCGGTCCAACAATCACTTACATATCAACGCATAAACTGTAGGCTAAAATAAGTGGGTTGAATGAATGAGTAACGCATACCCTTTAAAATGCAGCATTATTTTAACTCTAACAGGGCTTGGGGCCTAGACAAAGCGGTTACAGGAACCATTAGGAAAGGCAGAAAACCGAGTCTGCACAAACAGACTCATTTGCGTCCAGTTCCTACGTCTTCCTTCTCTCGAAATATTCCAGGTGTCTGTCATGTTCCATATCTGGTGGAATTTATTTATGGATGAAGCAACCAAATTAGAGAGCAAGCCAGACGAGAGAGAGAGAGAGAGAGAGAGAGAGAGAGAGAGAGAGAGAGAGAGAGAGAGAGAGAGAGAGAGAGAGAGAGAGATCTGAATTCACACTTATTTAGCAAAGAAAATGGCAACAGGATTGCTATCAAGTTCACTAGTATCTGTTAATATTCACAAATCAGCGTTTTTTATACTCATCTCGTCTCCCTCGATGAAGGAATCCTCAAATGTTTCATATTTTCTACCTATTCGTA
>JANJGK010007546.1:2500-17500 GCA_039081455.1 Macrobrachium rosenbergii | reverse complement strand
AGGTGGGTGGATATCGTCTCCAAATACAAACACCTGAGTTCGACGGGTGGTTTGTACATGGGAAACGATATCCACTTATACCTCTCTTGTGGCCGCGCGGGTTAATGAGTCCCTGTAGTCCTGAGTTAATGTCCTTCGCTGGTTCGAGCCCACGGGATGGCGTACTTATTATCAACTAAAAAATTCCCCTTCGGTAACATATATGAAAATATATTATTTACGAGGTAGAGCGAATTGGATATTAATGGACGTTTGTAGCTTAATGCTTGTATATGAATCACGGTGATGTGATAAAAACTTCATATATATATATATATATATATATATATATATATATATATATATATATATATATATATATATATATATATATATATATATATATATATATATATATATATATATATATATATATATATATATATATATATATATATATATATATATATATATATATATATATATATATATATATATATATATATATATATATATATATATATATATATATATATATATATATATATATATATATATATATATATATATATATATATATATATATATATATATATATACACACATGTGTGTGTGTGAGTGTGGATGTCCATTTTCTAAAAAAAATATGTGAATTTTGCCTTCGAGGAGTTGCTCTCAGGAGTGTTAATATTTTGGGATAAGATGGTATAGCCTTTTTTTTTTAACTTTCGGTGTGACCCACCGCATTGACTTACTATCAGGTACATCACTTATTGCTAGGGTTGCCAGAGGAAGATTAGATTCCAAAATGTCAATGGGCCATCAGCATACGTTACCCAGATCTTTCTCCTTATTTACAATTTCATAGCATTTCATAGCAAGATTTTTTGCTATAAGATGGCTAAGTGGACTGCCCATGAGACACCGGAATTTTTGTTTATACAAACCAAAAGTTATTTGCGAAGATATTACTAGAAAATCACAGTTCCATTAAGCTTTAGCTCTTTACTACGGATCGAGTGGGACTCTTCATCACACCATTCCAAACTTTTGGTGGCATGATATTTCAGTGACTATTATTCCATAAGGTAATTTATATTCAAGTGCTCGAAAGATTTTTTCTACACGCTGAGCCAAAATTTAGACTATTTCATGGGCAGTCCACTTGGCCGTCTTATAGCGAAAACTCTTTATATGAAATGCCATGAAATCATAACCAAGGAAAAAGGTCTGGGTAACGTATGCTGATGGCCCATTGGCATTTTGGAATCTAATCTTCCTCTGGTAATCATAACAGTAAATAGTGTACCTGATAGTAAGTCATTGCGGTGGGTCGCACTGAAGATAAAAAAGAACATAAGGCTACCATCTTATCCCAAAATATTAACACTCCTCAGAGCAACTCCTCGAAGGCAAAATTCACATTTCTTTTTTTTTTAGAAAACAGAAATTCGAAGATCGGGGCGCCACATACAAATTATAACTCAACATTACTTAGAAGGAATTTTTTTCTTCATTTTTGACACGATAACGCTTCATTCTTCACTACATACATACAAGCACACACACACATACACACACACACACACACACACACACACACACACACACACACACACATATATATATATATATATATATATATATATATATATATATATATATATATATATATATATATATATATATATATATATTTATATTTATATAGTGAAGAATGAAGCATTATCATGTTGATAATGAAGAAAAAGAACCCTCCAAAGTAATGGTGAGTTATAATTTGCTTGATAGCCAGAAGCCTGGCGGATTGTTATCCCCACTTATTAATCCCTTGTTATCGATCCTAACTCTCCTTGCCTTCAGACTCAACTAAATTTTCAGTCTCGTGCTCCAGGAAAACTGCATCCGTTCCAGACACAAGCCATATTATTATTATTATTATTATTTTTTTTTTTTTTTGGGGGGGGGGGGGGGGGAGCGCGGGGCGTCTATCACAGTCAACCTATTCGACTGGGTGGTTTTTACAGTGTGGGGTTCCCGGTTGTGTCCTGCCTCCTTAGGAGTCCATCACTTTTCTCACTATATGCGCTGTTTCTAGTAGCACACCCTTCTGCATGAGACCTTGAGCTACTTCGACATCTACTTTTTCCAGGTTCCCTTTCAGGGATCTTGGGATCGTGCCTAGTGTTCCTATGATTATGGGTACAATTTCCACTGTCATATTCCATTTCCTTCTCATTTCGATTTTCAGGTCTTGATACTTATCAATTTTTCCTCTTTCTTTCTCGTCTACTCTGGTGTCCCATGGTACTGCGACATCAATGAGTGATACTTTCTTCTTGATTTTGCCAATCAACACAACGTCTGGTCTACTGGCATGTATCACCCTGTCTGTTTTGATACCATAGTCCCAGAGGATCTTTGCCTGATCGTTTTCTATCACTCTCTCAGGTTGGTGTTTGTACCACTTAATACCGCAACCAAAGCTGGTCATTTGTCCTGAATTTGATGACCTCTCTAGAGACATACCTTACTAAAAGAGCGATCAGCATTTCATTTAACTACTCCTTGAGATCTGGATCTGATTTAGCATCTGAAATTTTAAGTGCCTGACAAGCATCAATAATGTAGTCACAGTTGGCCCTAGATCTCAGCCAGACCGTTTTTCCAATGGTTACACTGGGAGTATGCTGATTGAGAGATGTGCCCAGTTCACTGACAAAATGATTGGAAGTGCCTTTATAGTCGCAGGCATTGGACTGGACAATAGCTAGAACATCTGCGAATATGAGATCTAATCTACTACCAGAAATATGCATGGGTTCCTCAATTGGCTGGACAAAATTGGAGGATAAACAGAACTCAAGAGCAAACCGGTCACGTTGATCTGTGGAATTTGAATTAGGCCACTCGCTGTGCTTTGCATCGCAGTCTCCACAAATAACGATGAGCAACCAAAGCAGCTGTGGGCCATCTAGAAAGAGAAGCAGTTAGCGTCTCAGCTAATGGCACTTTGTAGAACTATCTGCTCTTCTAATCCACCTGGTTACTTGGTGTTCCCTCTTGTGACAACTATCTTTTAATGTGGGAAGGTGGTAGAAAATTCTTCACAGCCCAGCTTTGAGGCTTCTCCCAAGTGACAGGCCACTCATCATTGAAAATACCCATAGAAATTTTACTTACAGTAGCTCAGAAACATCCACAGTCGAAGTGCAGATCGTGGACTGACCTAAGATATCAAATAGGGCTTTGTTGTCATGTAAAGGAACACATACCTCGTGGTGGTGGGGAGAGAGAGAGAGAGAGAGAGAGAGAGAGAGAGAGAGAGAGAGAGAGAGAGAGAGAGAGAGAGAGAGATGTATAAAGAACCTCTTTTGGGTAAAGACATTGATGAAAAGACTAAGAACGTAGGCCTTGAGGATAAAAAAAATAAGACAACCTTAAGGAGTTCTCCTGAGTAAAGAGATTTAAAGCATCAACGTGAAAACCCCTGATCTTCCATAGATAATGAAAAAGTGTACATTTAGTAAAAAGAGCGCTCTAAATTTAAATGGGGACTGCAAATTAAAGTATTAACTATTCGGGAAAAAAATAATTTGCAACTTTTGTTCCACGAAGAGGTTATGGGAAAATGCTGGAGGAATATAGCTCTCAAAATGTTATTGTACTTTTTTTTGCCATAATATACTTGAAGTTGATTCATGAGTGCTAAATGGTACATAATATTTTAAATTTTTTGCATTGTTACCGATCTACATTGTTTGAGGTATCATGTGTGAAGGCTGCTACGAGAAATTTTTTTAACAGGGTGTTTGATATGGAACTTCTCAAAACCCCTTTTTAAAATTTTAGTAAATTCGTTAATAGTAATTACAGGATTCATTTAGTGCACTGGTATGATGGGTTCAAGCATTCAAGTTACAGATCCAATAATAGTTGCCGTGTCACTGCTCTCAGTTTGTCTGCTTTTTCATGTGGAACATTAGTCAGCAGTAGAAAGCTCATTTCTGGGTAAAGTCTGTTGGGAGGCTGTTGGTCAATCTCATAAGCTTCATGATAAAAACGAGTTCGAAGGAGGAAGAGAAGGTTAGATTGGAATAACAGAAGCCTCTACACCCAGAATATGCAGATGATGCTCTTTTAACCGAAAATACACAGCAAGATTTGCAAAGCTTGGTCAACAGAAAGCTTCAATGTCTATGGGAGAAATTACCCAAGAGATAACTAAGAAAATAGTGTACATGAACGGACACAAATAACATAGGATAGAAAAAGATTTATAAAGTTGAATCTTTCGAAAATTTAGGAACATCGATATCCTAACAAGTTCTATAGAGTTGCAAACCAGTGAAAGGCTACAAAATGAAAATCAGACATTGGGCAGGGGAGTGGGGAATAAGATTTAGAAATCAAATTGAATAAAAATGCATAAGGAACTCACATTATACAAAGAAGTCTATTGCGATCGTGGTAAGGTAGTAAAACTAAATCTAAAGGGTTTTGTTGATTTGAGAATGACACTTTAAGAAGAATATTCTACGTCAAGTGTCAGGACGAAGCGGAAAATGATATAATAAAGGGACATCCCAAAGTTCCGTATGTCTACATGAGATAATAATGAAGGAAAGAAGAACATTTCTTCCGCGCCACACCGAGGAGCAAGGCAGTGACAGTGTCAGCTGAGCTCCACTGGCCACCAAAAACGAAATCGGAAAATGGAAGACATATAGAAAAGCGGTGACAATCGTGACGACAAAGCGATATCCATTCGTCAGTTCAGCCTTTGACATGTCCAGATGTCTTATCGTTTCCATTTCATTGTGGACACCCATAGTAAAAAGGTAAGCTTTATGTTGAGAAATCAGGCTTTCTTCTTTTAGCTGGATTGATGATTCTCAGAGATGCCTTCAGTACAGTTGCTTCAATTCCCATGAAAAACAGTTCACCTATTTCTTAGTTTAAACGAAGATATTACGTTGATAAGTAGACTAACGAAACCTGAGACACAATTGCTCTGAAACATATAATTTAATATGCTACTGATTAAAAGTTAAACATTTAAATAAGCACTAAAAAAAAGTGAACTAGCAGGAAACAAGCGTTCATCGATAACTAAACTGACAGTGGACATGACACCCCATAATTCCTTTGTTACTTGAGCAACAATATATTAGTTTTTTGTAAATTATTGCTCTACATAACACGAATATTAAGAGAAAGGTGCATCGAAACATTACTATGCTGCACTATAAATACAAAGCACTTTCATGAATTTTACTTAAATTTGTAAAGCTATACTGCATTAACTCACTGCTGAATAATTTGCTTAAAGATATTGCAAATGGAAGATATATACAAGGGACGAACAATGAAAGTGAGTGCATCAGCGACCACCAAATGATTAGGGTGCAACTGCAAGTAAAAGTCAAGTACCTTGGTGTTATGATCATGAAGACTGAATGAACAAGGTCATATATTGGAAAATGTCTGATAGAAAGTTATTATCATTATCATTCTTGAAAATGAATCTAAAAGGCTACATTTTTGCGAAACATTTATAGCTGAAAAACAAATTTGAATACAGACGCCTCAGACAGATGCAAATTCTGTCTATCAACGCGGTTGTCACTGAAGTGAGGTTTTCTTTTCCATTACGACAAAAATGAGAAAGGAATAATAATAATAATAATAAAAGTTTAATAAGCGTAAGTTCCATTATCAAAAAGGAAAATCCTTTTTCTCGTTCCCTTCAAAATGGAGAAAGAGAACGATTATAGATTTGCCCTCCCTTTGGAAGGGTTTGCGTTTCTCTACAACGTCATAATTATTGAGATCTCATTAAACATCCCCTCTATTGGAAATCAATCACACATATATCCTGGATGATGAGTCTCTCTCATAGTTGTATTGACATATTCCGTTTGTTGTCAAAAGAATCTTCGAATTCTGACGTTCTCTCTGGGATCAGAGAAGGGGAGATCTGTAATGAGAGCTGTAATAACAGTAATAATCACCTGAAGGAAGGATCGGGTTATTTCTGCGTGGTTTTGTTTTCTTCGACGGCAATAATTTTGAAAACCATCGGTCATTTTTGAACGTTATTGCACCAAAACAGAAATACTGGAAGTCCTTATGTCTTCATGTTTTACTTTTAATCATATTGCGTCATACTGTAATGTAGTAATGTCTCTCTCAACTGCATGATATCAATACCGGAAAACAGCAACTTCATGCTCAATGACCCCACAATTACCCCACCGTGAACTAGTCTGCCGACCCTCGCTAGGCCAGTTCATGAGCCTTTCGGGGCATTTTTACTCTCTTACACTTTAACTACCTCCTCCTTCCCATGATGTTGTGTATGAGTGAGTATTATTTCTTGCAGATATAGATCTGAAGTTCCTTAAGTCCTCTAAGACTTTGTCTCACTTGTAAAAAATCACACTTAAATACACCTGCATATCAAATATTAGGAACGAAGTTGGCAGAAAGATGCTTGAATGTGTTGGCAAACGTGTTTGTCTGCTTCACTGCGCAGCTTTTGCTTTTGGCAACAGCACTTCAGCCTGCTCTGTTTGGACCATAAATTTTAATAGAACATTTGCTTATACTCTCAGATCAATTGTACATTACACTTTAGAATCTACTGAAAACTTATATCACAGAAAAGTACTGGTAACATTTTCATATGAACTTTTTCATTTTTATTTTGTGAGAAGTGAGCTAAATCCACTTACAAAAAAATTTAACATGGTTAGTGGATGTGCAAGTGGCACTCATCAGAAAAGCTGAAAACGTGAAATGTTCTAAATTCTGTGGAGAGCATTTTGAAAGCAATCAGTTCAGTGATCCTAATGACAGGTTTAATTTGACAGAATGTTCCTTACAGTAATGATACTATGTTTATTATTTGACTATGGACTTGAACTGTTACTAGATTATTTCTAATATTTCTCATATAATGGTTGCATGCATAATTTTTTTTAACGAACCTACATCATTACTAATCCTGGCATAATAATGAAGAGCATTATTCTATAAGTTTATAATTATAGTAGTTTGAGGAAAAGCCACCCAGGACGTCATGTTATTCCAATAATTGTGAATGCTCAAACACACCATCACGGATCAGCACTACAGGCACCTGTACATCCAAGGAAAGAACAATGAAAAATTTTATTAAAGCTAATATTTTCTTTAACTAACACCTCCATACTCATAGTGAAATAAAAAGGACCGATATATCGTATTTATATAGAAAATATGTTTCCTATGAGGATTGTTTCGTGTTGGTCTCAGAGAAATCGGCTTTAAGAAAAGAGGGTGAATGAGCGTCGATTGAAAATAGACCAGGGTTAAAATCTTTGTACAAGTAATTAACATGGTGTTCAGGATATTCCTTTACCTAGTCTTTAGCAGGGTTTATTTTGTCGGCCTTTGACCAATTAATACGGTGCGCAGAGTAAACTAATTTGCTGGCCTTTATAATGCTGTCTTATTTCTAACAAAAGCCTGAAGATTTTTGCCATAAAAAAAAATAAGCTTACACAATTCTCCTTTTTCTTACACGTGCTGTCGCGTTTCCAGGGTGTTAAGGCCCCCTTTTCCACGCCATCTATTCAGCATTTTCTAATAACACTTATGAGTTATACGCATCTTTCATCAATCTGTTCGACCACTCAGTTTCTACGATCACACCATTTCAAGAAACTGATGGATCCATCCACCTACGGTAACATTCAAGTCACTTTCGCGAATTTTCCACATTTTTCATCCTTCCAGTTCTTCTTGTGCCTAATATACTTTATCCCATCAGCTTGAACACCCTTTAGTTCATCAGAGTGAATATAAACTGTTTGCCTTCACGCAGAAAGATGGCTCTATATTCCCCTTATACACTTTTACCTAGGATCCCATTGATGTTATTGAATTGAGGTATGTGTGTGTTTGGAAGATAAATAATCGGGAGGATTCAGACTAAAAAAAATTTTAATGGTTTAGAAAGCAGTGAAAAATATATAATACCATTGGAAACAGATTTCTCCATATTCATACCTTCTTGATCTATGAAATAAAAATTATAGTAATCCAAATATTTTACTTCACTATTTGAACAAAGTTTATTCCAGGGCTTTGGAGAATCCACCGTAAATGTATTGATATTTCGATATAATTTATGAGAATCTGTGTATATTAGATTAACAACGAACCCCACCTGCCCTTTGATCTATTAATGTCTGATCAGACTCTAATTTTATTAGATACTATGAAATAAATTCACACTGTGAGGGCATGAACGTGATTTGCTTCTTCCTGCCGGTCTCGGGTTGCGTCGGTCGCTGGGATCGTCATATTCAGGTTCGTGCCTCCCACAGTAGGTGGCTCTTCCATACACTTCCTAAGGGCATCTGAGTGGACATCTTGTAGTTTCCTTGAGTGAGTGGGGGAGATTGAAATCCTTGTTTTATTGGACATTAGGAGTGAGCTGTTGCTGATGGATACTTAAGCACGATTTCAGTGTTATCCAGTAATGTCTGGCGAGCTGATTTCGGTTGTACAGGGGTTGCAAATGGGATCATTCTCAGGGGAGTTGCAACTCGGATGCTGCCCCTTGAGATATTAGAGAACACATCCTTCGGCGTCTCTCCCAGATCTCTACAGAAATAACCCTGTACTGGTCGCATAAGGGAGACGTCTTCCGTCAGGTCGGTAGTGGTGCTATGGGCTCCCTTATCGAAGTCTTGTTGACAAATATGCATAGGAAGAAGACAGAGCCTCCAGTACCTAATCAAACCCTAGACAGATGACAGATACATGGATGATATTTTTCTGCTATCAACACCTACTAATGTGTTACAAAAAATCATCATCAGGCAAAGTGCAGGAGGCCACCTTCATTGCTGGATATAAATACTGAGGTAAATCAAGGTCAGTATTAAACGACAATTTGCCAGAAAGCAACAAATGTGGGACATTGCCCAACTTCCATGGAGAGTGCTCTGGTGCCTACAAGAGCTCTGCGTGGAAGGCTGTATCCTTGAACAGGCAGAAGGATGCATGTGCCAGCACGATGACTACGACATCGACAACTCCTGGGCGTGGTCGAATGATATGAGGTCTGCCGACTTGTTTACCAAAGTATGAGCGACTTGCGAGTGACACCATACGTAGGTTGGTGTCGCCATATTTCCTACGGTTGAGTTCCTATCTTCCGTTTATTTTACGTGTTTCTGGAATCTAATTTCACGAAAAGGATAATAAATCTTCAAATTCCTTATATGCAAAACAAAAATTTGTTTAGTAAACATTTGATAGTTGTTATAAAGATTTGCACCGTACATCGAAATATTGTATAATGCATAAAAAGTTTTAAACACATAACAGTTCATTTTTTAATCTTTTCAAACTTTTTTTTTTCTAATTTTGCAGTACGATTTACTCATTTAGTTATCCATGTCAGCTTTCTTACTCATATATTTCATCCACAAAACTGTACAGAGCTTTGAAGAAGAGGAAATGACATCTTCTGGCACATCAACAACTGGTGATTTAATTTCAGATGCTGACTTTTTTATGCAATGTAATGTTTCCGTCCTTAAGAGTATGACTTCGGATGGCTTTGAGGCCATTTCTCATGAAGCTTCAGTGAGAGGAAAATGTTTCGGATGGGAAATACAGCTGACTGGTTAATTTTATCAATCCAAAATTTTGGATCACTTTGACAGTCAGTCACCTTTTGACCTAAATGTGGATAACGCACTGAAATTGTTTAACAATGTAGACGCATATATACCGCAAAGGTTCCTCCTCTGTTACATCAGAGATCGATTTTGAGTCATTTGGATCTAATGGCAGCCCAGTCATATCCTCTGGAATGTTTTCTGTATTATCGGTCTCACACTCTAGGTTTAGGTCTATATTTTTCAAGAAGTTGCTAGGTCTGCAAATTTCTAAGGGAAGTTCACGCTCATTATAGGATTTGACCTTGCCTGAAGCATCCGTTGACACTAAACTGATAAACCATCGTTGTTTACCTGTTTTTTTATTTGTTTATTTTATCGCTAATTAGTGGAGCGTTCTTACCGAGAAGAAGCTGTCTAAACCTTATTTATGATTTACAGCACCCGAATGATCATATCTGTCTGCAGTACCCAAAAAAGAAATGCTCTAATGGGCTCTGTCTGATTCACTTTTCGTGTTAAGATAAACTCTACACGATAACCGGTGGTCATATCACATCTAAGGCCATAAGTGAGTGACATGATAAGATCATTCCCTATTAGAAATTATAAACACGCCGACTCTCATTGTTATCATTACATCGATAACTTGACACAGAAGAGTTTTCTGGTTATCCAATGGTTCCAAAAGCATTCTGTGATTTCATCCCCTATAATGAATGATGAAATCATAAGATGAAACCAATCATTAAGCAATGAGATCAATTCTGCAGCACCCTTTGTGTTACTGTTTTCTAATAGCCCTCTCTACCCGAAATATTCAATAGATAGATTCAGCGCTGGTGTTTGACATCAGCTGTCCTTCACCAAAGTAAGATATAAAGCCTTGAAAATGTTTCATATGTGATTGTCACTGTTTCAAGATGCGCTTGGAGTTGCACTATATTTCGGCACGTCTGCTTTCAATCTAACTGAAATTGCATGCAATGGGAGAGGTCTTAAGAGTATGTTAATCTCTTGGTGGCTTTTTTTCTGGAGGTCAAACAAAGAAATTCCAGGTGCTCTTTTTAATAAATGACATTTACAATTCATTTCTGACGCAGTGTTTCGTGAGGGTTGCTGGCGCCTGGGGGCAAAGTCTTTTATGGCGCCCCCAAGGGAGGGAGACGGCCTTGGGAGGGGTATTTTCATTTGATTGTGCTAATCTTGGCAGAAAATGTTTGCCTTCATTATTTTAGATATACTGTGTTGAAAACAAAACATTCTAATTTGCATAATAATATTCTGGAATGATAGAACACAAACCGAGTTTGCAAACTGAAATAGTTTATTTTACATATAATAGATATACTGTAATTAATTAACCATTAGCCCTCGTAAATAAAATCCAAAATGTTGATAAGATAAATAAAATGTAGATTATAGTAAAGCATCACAGTAACCAGGAACTCTTAGTAACCAAAGACAAATGGCAAATTAAATAAATTGGACTAAAAAAAGGAGTTAAGCATTAGGGAATACAGGGGGCTAAGAAAAACATGAAAATGTACAATTGTTGCCAGCATAGAAGTTAATACTAAAAAAAAATGGATTTTGTGGTAAATACTGAATAGTTATAAAGCCTGAAAAGAAAACTGAAAAAGAACAAAGATGAATTAGTCCACTAACTATAAACCTTACTTTTCTTTAAAGAATGTTTAACATGCGTCAAAATAATGAAAACAAAAAGATTAAAGTAATGGATGCTTAGGATCAACCACATGCAAGGAAATAAAACCGTATGAAGGTATTAGAATGTAAAGATAATTAGACATATTGGCAACAGAAAATTTAAACAAAGAAAAGGATTGACAATAAATTGTAGGATATTAAGTATTGATGTACGTTACAGTGTGTTTACAGTTTTATCTTTCTAGCTTTTACAGCCCAAATTTGTCTGTCACGTCATCAAATTTTATTTTGTTTGCGATCTCTTGCTCTACACTTATTACAGTTAAAGCTGACAATCTCTCTTGCCCCATAGATGTTCGCAGATGCGACAAGATGAGTTTCAACTTACTAAATGATCGCTCACAGTTAGCAATTGATACTGTAATGGTCAGCAGTATCTGAAGGGCAACTCGAAGGTTTGTGAAAACACTTTCACCCCCATATTGTACAATGAAACAAAGTAATTCCTGTGGGTTAGTGATCAGAACATCATCTCGTGTTTAGGCAGCATTCTGCAATCTGCAATTTCGCTGAACAGTTCCAAGCCATCTAAGTCAGTGTCATAGAAACTTGCCACATTAATGCACCTTTCTTTGATGCATGCTTCATTGGTGGTACAGTCGATAGCAACTCCTTAATATCCAAAAGAAAGCCAAACTTTGAATCCAAGTTATCAATCTGATGAACCGTTCGCCCATTTCATTATGCATTCTGTCAATAGTACCTTTTAGCAGACGTATTTTAGATATACTTTATGTATTGATAATAACATCAGCCTCAGCTTTATGAAAATACAGAAATATTTGTAGTCTGCAGTTCGCTATGCACAAAAAATGCTCACGAAAGAAAACGAAACACTAGATTGACGGGGGTAACTATCCAATATCTTTGCATTGACTCGGTCACTGAACAACTTATTTTATTAGTACGTAATAGAATTCGATAATATAGTAATTAACACATAATGATTACATTTATACATAATGAACATTAAAGGAAGTCAACCTTCATTAAATATAAAATATGCACTGAAAACTCATAAAAACTTAAAGATTCTAGTTACTGGTTTCATCACCCCATTTCCGCAAAATAGATGTCTTCTCAACTTCAATTTGGCGCCCCCTCAATCCTGCACCCGGGGACATATCCCCCCCTTCCAATCCCCCCCCTCCCCCACCCCCCCCTCACGACGCCTCTGTTCTAACGAATGAATAGGTTGCTAGATCCTCTTCATCTTTCTCTCTCACGGCGGGGCAAGTAGCCTGCGCTTCAGCTGACCTAATATACTTCGACCTAATGCCAAGGGAGACAAGGTCTACCCAATTGGGGGGGGGTCGCCTCCCACCTGGGGTAACTACGTAGGCGATGACATATCTGAGAAGTGCCTGCTCATTACGGCAATTCAACTGCTGACGCAATAAGGAGGTAGATAAAGTTCCGCCTACATGGGCGATTTTGGGTTAGTGAGATCTTCTCTTCCTCTTGGCCTTGCTTCGACCAAAGTAGTACACATATCGGAGTGCGTGGAAGGGATATGCACACCCACTAGCCATTGAGGAAAGAAACAGTTGTTGCACTGGTGTTGTCAATGTACTTTTTTTTAAAGGTTCACCTGCATCTAATTTTTTTTACTTACTCCCTTTGTATGTCATTATTATTATTATTATTATTATTATTATTATTATTATTATTATTATTATTATTATTATTATTATTATTATTATTATTAATTCAGGTTTCTAGCAAAGCCAATTCACTCAGATTTGACTTTCTTTGGAAACTATGACCGTCTAGGTGTGTTCAAGAGCCAAAAGCCAAAAACAGAATGTTCCCTGACTATCAGTGTCCACGACTTCTCCACAAGCACTCGGAATCAGGGCAGTATTGCTGTGATCCATATCCATGAATGCCTTTATGAGGAATAGTTTGCATTTAAACGCACTGAATCATTAAAACTCTCCAGAAGGGAGTTGCAGGATTTATTAATCAGAAATGGAAAGCCAATAAAGCCGACAGGATAGCGCAGGTGTGGGAGTTTCCTGATGTTGCGAAGTATAACTTTTGCAGTTCCTAAAAGGCCCAGAGTCATGCGAGAGTCATACACACATTCAATATGAATGAAAGAATGGGGCATCTCTCTCTCTCTCTCTCTCTCTCTCTCTCTCTCTCTCTCTCTCTCTCTTCCTCTCTCTCTCTCTCTCTCTCTGGTCGTAGCTGGAACATCAAAGGGATATTGGCTTCAATGAGAGGTTACAAGCAGCTCCAGAGAGTTGAAATTAGTGAATCGGATTACCAGTATGATCTTCCCAAGGAAATATAAATGCAATTAACTCCTTCCCATTACTAATTAGGAATCAGTTTCAGCAGGATTATGATGACTGACACTATCTAGTTATAGTGTTATTTGTTTCTTTTAGATGTTGGTGTGTATAGATCCGATCTCCCTACGGCACTTTCCTTTCATATAATTTCACTCAGAGAATTTCCCTCTCTTTCATTTCTTACACTACTGCCCGATAGTTATCCGAATGTAAAAATTCATTAAATACTTAATTTTTGATAATAATAATAATAATAATAATAATAATAATAATAATAATAATAATAATAATAATAATAATAATAAATCTGAGTGCTGCAACAGCGCATTTCAGTTTAAAAGACTCTTTCTCTTTCTTCTGATGGTGTCTTTTTATTCTTGTGGAAGGCTGAAGATAAGTTGTCTCAATTCCTTTCCTGCTGCCCGCTGCCTGCAATGGCAGCGGAAGCAGCGGAGGAATTGGGACAATTCCACCCAGAAGAAGAAAAAGACACCATCAGAAGATAGAGAAAGAGTCTTTTAAACTGAATGGCATTGTAGCAGCAATCAGATGTTATAAGATATGCTTAAATGAAGGGTTACTACCGAAATAATGATAATATTCTTTATTTCAGCTCAGGGCCATATACGTGGAATATACAGAGTAGAGAATACAATACACGCAGTCTAGATACACGAGATAAACTGATAAAAATGATAATGGCAATATCCGAAGTAGTAGTAAAAATAGTATTCCTAATAATGGTAATGACAGCAATAATACCGAGAATAATAGTAAAAATATTAAAAAGTATAGCATTAAAAAAAAACAGATAGCATACAATTAATTTCCAGCTAGGGACCTTAGGTGATTACAGGAGTCAGGTCCAGAAGGCTAAATACGAAAAGAGAATAATGCAAATCTCATTAATAATAATAATAATAATAATAATAATAACAATAATAATAATAATAATAATAATAATAATAATAATAATAATAACAGATTCTGCAGATAACACTTAATAAATTTCAAAAATAAAGAATAAATATGCACAGCAACTCAGGCCACCCCTGTGAGAAGGAAGATAGCATCACTTATGGAACAGACGCCTCATTATCCCATCTTTCCCACGATTCAGATCTTCTTCTTGCCTCTTTGCTTAGGGTGTAATGGATCAGCAAATCGCTGCTGTTTCTCGGCCGGGTGATTAAATTGGACATTGTTAACTTAACAATGATTTTTAAGTTATCCAGGCGGTTTTCTATGAACATCTACGTGGCGGAGAGGTAGGGGGGTGTGTTGGTAAGGCGTCTCAGAATGTGACTGTG
>JANJGK010007545.1:27500-30702 GCA_039081455.1 Macrobrachium rosenbergii | reverse complement strand
TCTCTCTCTCTCTCTCTCTCTCTCTCTCTCTCTCTCTCTCTCGTTTCCAATTCTAAATATAGTGATGCAAACTCCGACATTCGGTCCTAGTGAGAATCGCGTAAGGAATTTTACAGTGATTGAACCAGACCTTTCCAATTTGGTCTAATCTGAGGTTACATCTTCACAAACTCTGGTTTTGGAGCGAGTCATGGGCACGCATAAGCAATGGTCCTTAGATTAATGTCAGTTGAGAGAGAGAGAGAGAGAGAGAGAGAGAGAGAAATGCTTCAATAGCGAATACTCTTTGTTATGTTTTGAATAAATGGAAACTTACACACCATACAATTTTCTTTTGTAGATTCGGTTTTAATGTTTTACCTTAACATTGAGCGATCGATTTTCACAGACTGGTGACAACAACTTGTCTTTAAGAGAGAAATTTCCTCATCCTCGACTAACATTATCGAAAACTTAATCATCCATTGTACATTTCTTATATTCAGTAACTTTAAAACTAAAATACACGTGCTATGCTATAATCCTTTGATACACTGAAGTCCCTTTTGATAAAAAGAGTGAATTTGTGGTCGACGCTGTGATTTCCACAGACATCAGAAATTACATAAAAGGATACTTTTGTAATATTTCATCGGAAAACCATTGATTTCCTTTCCACAGCCACATGAATAGATTGCGTAGACTCGTTATAAAATCTACCATTGAAACATTTTGAATCTCTGGCAATTTCAGAGAACCAAATGTGATGACATTTTAGTCAACAGAATTTCCAGAGAAATATTTTTCCCTACATTTGCTGGGAGACTTTCCATGACGAAATACTGATAGATCCCCAAAATTGCAAAACACTTTTATTCCCATATCAATTGCTATTGGGTTTAGATGGCAGATAACAAAATGCGTTGTTCTGCCAGGTATAACAGATGAAGGCCAAATTTTTCTCATGATACGAGCGATAAGTTATAAAACAATATGTATTTTAGAATCGTGGTATGAAGCTGGACTGCTTAATGCTAATGTTTGAAACTAATTTCCTTACATTAGTTTTGCAGAACGAGGGGTAACACACTCAGCTAATAAAGCACTTGCAATCACTGATACACAGTTACTCAATCAAACATACGCAAAGACACAATTATATATATATATATATATATATATATATATATATATATATATATATATATATATATATATATATATATATATATATATATATAATCATGATAATCATGAAGCTACAAATGTCGCTTAATATCAAATTCACGCTACCTCGGGATTATCACCGAAGGGGAATTTATAAGTGATATATGGACTGGTACTGCCGGGTCTCGATCCCTCGACACAGATACTTATCCAGCGACTCCAGTCGACGGTCTACCAATCTATTTATCACTTATAAATTCCCCTCCGGTGATAATTCCCCACCGGGGATATTCCCGAGGTAGCGTGAATTTGATATTAAGCCACATTTATAGCTTCTTGATTGTATACAAATCACAGTGTGATAAAAAATTTCATATATATATATATATATTTATATATATATATATATATATATATATATATATATATATATATATATATAATATATATATATATATATATATATATATATATATATATATAATATATATATATATATATATATATATATATATATATATATATATACACAGTAATATAATATATTTATATAAAACAAACCTACACACGTGAATTTTGTAGTTACAAATATAGCCACTAATAACCCATTAACATCTAAGTTACTTTACCTTGGAAATAATTAACACCCAAAGAAAAATATAAGTGATAAATGCCTACGCCCCAACCAGGATTTGAATCTAACCATTTCTGATAAAAACATTACCTTTCTCACTTAATCTGGCAGGTCATACTTCTCAGAATTCGGGTCGAAAAGGTGCACGAGTCCTTCCTAGCATTTCCTTTCTTTCGAGGCGGATCAATTAATATTACACTCCTAAGTACAACAGGCAAATCATTACGCATCCCATTCACCTGTGGAACGGTTCTCCTGACAGCTTTGAGGAATAAAGAATAAACACTTTCAAACATGGACACAACTGCAAAAACAAATATAAACAAAAACACATAATTATGCAAATATGCAAGCATGCAAAGGATACATATTTTCCTGACCTTACTGCTCGTATCATGAGGGAAATTTAACCTTCCTCTGTTATAAATGACAGAACAAAGCATTTTGTTATCCGCCATCTAAATCCAGTTGCAACTGATATGATAAAAGCGTTTTGCAGTTAGGGTGATCTATCAGTATTTTATCATAGAAAGTTTCCCAGAATACGTGGGTAAAAACATTTGCCTGGAAATTATTGATATTAATCCTGAGTTTCAGAGACTTTAAGATTATAGCACTATAGACCATTATCTTATAATACTGTTGACGTATGGAACAAGTAAAAAATGCGCCGAAGTTTATTCGGCGAAATCGAGTTTTCTGTACAGCCGCTACGCCGTATAATCAAGGCCACCGAAAACAGATCTATCTTTCGGTGGTCTCAGTATAATGCTATATGAGCAGCGGCCCATGAAACTTTAACCACGGCCCGGTGGTGGCCTAGCCTATATTGTTGCCAGAAGCACGTTTATAGCTAACTTTAACCTTAGATAAAATAAAATCTACTGAGGTTAGAGGGCTACAATTAAGTATGTTTGATGACTGGATGGTGGATGATCAACATACCAATTTGCAGCCCACTAGCCTCAGTAGTTTTTAAGATCTGAGGGCGGACAGAAAAAGTACGGACACAATAGAGTGCGGACGGACAGACAAAAAAAATATATAACAAAAATCTGATTGTGTAATAAAAATCCACAATTAAATATTAAATCAAGAATTATATAGTAAACTATATAATTGGTTTTTATTACTGAAATTGTTTTTCACGAGATTGTGAATCTCTTAGCAATGATCTGATTGTAATTAACTTTTATACAATTATCATTCCGAGTTTTATTGTTCCTGTTATTTGTCGTTATTTTATGTAAAGGCATTCTATTCCCTTGAGAACAAGGGCACTAAATAAAGAGCACACTTTCGTAATGAGCACATAGTATTTAGCTAGTGAACTCTACCATTTTTTTTTGTTAAGTGCTTGCTGTTTATAATTACTGTAACTGTTTTTGCTCTTAGAACTTCAAAACGCTCAATAGCAGAAAA
>JANJGK010007545.1:0-22500 GCA_039081455.1 Macrobrachium rosenbergii | reverse complement strand
CCACTCGGATTTTAGTATTATAGATTATTAAAAAAAACAAACGTTAAAGCGATCTGAAAAGTACGCCGGAAGTTAAGTGAAAACAACAGACAACCGAATCATATGAATTCATTGTTCTTGTGTGTAGTAATTTGGACTTTACAGGTCTTTTTTTTCTTCCTCTAAAGTCTTTTACTTCCAATAATAATAATAATAATTATTATTATTAAGATGAACTCTATTCATATGAAACAAGCCCCAAGGTGCCATTGACTTGAAATTCAAGCTTCCAAAGAATATGGTGTTCGTTAGAAAGAAGTAACAGGAGGTAATGGGAAGTACAGGAAGAAGAGATTACGTATTAAAAAAAATAAATTTACAAATTAATAAATAAATAAATAAAAAAAATGTAAGTAAATTATTGAAATACAAAGAGAGTTGTATTTGGGTAATAATGCATCGCATTTTCGCTTGAACTTCTGATCCTCTGGGAAGCTATTCCACAGTCAAGCGGTGTGAGGAACAGTAATGAGTTTGGATACTAAGTATCCCTAAGTCTGTATTTTAGTAGGCCTATTTGTGTTAGCAAAATAATCATAGTACTGATCAGCAGAATTCGCTTAAACTTAAGGATATATTCATTTCAGACAAAGTCAGTTAAATATAGGAGGTGTAAAGTTAATGAGATAAATTTTGAGTGATTCAGGCATATGATTTCCTATCACAAATGTATGTTAACCTTTCTAGGCTGCTTTTATTAATTTCCGTAAAAGTCTGTCCAGTTTTGTTGTTGATTATTAGCTCTACCGAAACATGACATGATAAATTTTAATTTGAACTGAAATCCGCAAGGCATTTAAAAAAAAAAAAATGCTTCTACTAGCTGGTCCACTGGCAGTGTGGTTAGTGTCGTGACATGCCGCTCAGATGTCAGGGGTTCGCGTCTTCCCCAGGACGATGAAAAATCACCGCCGCAATGTGGGGTCTGCGGTGGGAGGGTGAAACCAACATTTTTTTGAAACTTGAATGCCAAGTCAGTGGCCCTTGTGTGCTTGTTCCATGTGAATAAGTTTCATCTATAGAAATAATAATAATAATAATAATAATAATAATAATAATAATAATAATAATAATAATAATAATAATAATAATAATAATAATAATAATCCTTAAGTCATCATAATGTTAAGGAGCTCTACAAAGGAAAACCATAACGAATATGCACCGGATATTTTGTAAAATAGCAGACACAAATAATATTAATAAAAAAAATATAAACAGTATTAATAAAACCTTACTTTATAAAAAATGTCGATATGCATCCATATATATTTAACAGCGACATCCTTTGGGTATTAAATGCCATATTCTGCCATGCCGTCATCGAACCCTGGGGTAGTCTCTATCACCACTGACCTGGAATATGGGTATGCAGAATCTAAGTCACTAGGTCACGGGTTCAGGACTGTCGTCACGATCCTCTTTTACATTACCGGATTTTCAATGCACGGGTATATTAGCAATAATGATAATAAGAAAAATCTTTACTATACATTTACGTATATAAAACTTTGTAGCCATTCCATGAAAATACAAATTTCCTAAAAATTTTGCCATTTCATGCACTGCTCAAGATGATATGGCAACTTAAAAAAAAGACACAGTACCTTGATGTAATTATATTTAGTACTAGCTGACCAACCCGGCGCTGCCCGGAAAAACTCTGAATGACATTCGATAAACTACCTCTCTCTCTCTCTCTCTGTGGACAGGTTAAAGCCAATTTCTAAAATTTGCCATTTCATGCACTACTCAAGAAGATATAGTATTAAAAAAAAAAAGACACAGTACCGTGATGTAATTATATTCCTGTCAGCCACTTGACAAGAAGATAAAAAAAAAAAAAAAAAATTGTTAATATAACACATTACTCGGTTCCTTATTCATAATTTCCAAATTAGTGAAAACATTAAGAAAATGAACAAACTGGACAATGCCAACTTTTTTTATTGGTTTTATATTTCATATCGATATTTTTGTTTTATTTTAGGACAGTTAAACAGAAAAAAAGGAATAAATTGGGTCTTATCGTTGAATCATTTTTTCAATTGACTGGTTCCGTGCGTCATATCGATATTGTTTTGATTCAAAACAATAAAACACAAAAAAATGAACAAACTGAACAATGTTAATTTTTTTTTTGGTTTCATATTTCATATCAATATTTTTGTTTTACTTCAGGACAGTAAAATATAAAGCAAAAACAGTAAAACAAAAACAAAATCAGGCTCTATCCTTTTGATCCAGGCCCCGGTTCTCTCATTTGGAAAAAAAAAAACATGGGACCAAATACACATTAATCAGTATATAATCCCATGAATCATACTATTCCAATGAATGAATGATCCTCATTAATTACATCTGTATGCATCAATCCATCGCCTTTGATTGATTTGATCAATCCGTTTCGAAAATGATTCAGTCAACCACTTATCAAAAACAGTTTTCAGTTGACGTCAGACCTAAATTTCCAATATCTGGTTTTATGAATATTCAAATAAGACACGAGCTGTTAAAAAAAAACTATATAACAAATACGTTGCCGTAGGATTTATATCTCAGACTTCCATCATCCTAAATCTCATATCCTTCCTACATTCCAGATCCTAACCTAACACTTGTTTATATTATAAGCACCACCTTTTTTTCATTGAATTTTCTTTGTGTTATTTTCTTTAGGCTTTGATAATTAAGTATTTCATTAACGCAAAGTTTACACGTTTTACGTGCAAAATGGGCGCCGTGTTTAGTACCAGCCCCTTGGGGATGTACGTAAAAAACATAAATAAATGTGTGTGTGTATATATATATATATATATATATATATATATATATATATATATATATATATATATATATATATATGCATATATATATACTGTATATATGTATATATAAAATGTATATATATATATATATATATATATATATATATATATATATATATATATATATATTATATCTATATATATATATATATATATATATATATATATATATATATATATATATATATATGATCATGAAGCTACAAATATCGCTTAATATCAAATCCACGCTACCTCGGGAATATCCCCCATGGGGAATTATCACCGAAGGGGAATTTATAAGTGATAAATGGACGGGCACTACCGAGTCTCGATCCCACGACACACAGACGCGCATCCAGCGAATCCAGTCGACGCTAACCACTGAGCTATCAAGAGAGGTAATAAGTTAACGCCAAGTCTGGTGTACTATATTTACCCGTCGAGAGCGGGGAAATTGTACTTAGCCTCGGCATTAACCCACCTCGACCATGATAGTTCATTGGTACGTTTGGAACACGCAGCTCTTTTTATGACATTTTTTTTTATCACACCGTGATTTATATACGATGATGAAGCTACAAATATCGCTTAATATCAAATCCACGCTACCTCGGGAATATCCCCCATGGGGAATTATCACCGAAGGGGAATTTATAAGTGATAAATGGACGGGCACTGCCGAGTCTCGATCCCACGACACACAGACGCGCATCTAGCGAATCCAGTCGACGCTAACCACTGAGCTATCAAGAGAGGTAATAAATTAACGCCAAGTCTGGTGTACTATATTTACCCGTCGAGAGCGGGGAAATTGTACTTAGCCTCGGCATTAACCCACCTCGACCATGATAGTTCATTGGTACGTTTGGAACACGCAGCTCTTTTTATGACATTTTTTTTTTTATCACACCGTGATTTATATACGATCATGAAGCTACAAATATCGCTTAATATCAAATCCACGCTACCTCGGGAATATCCCCCATGGGGAATTATCACCGAAGGGGAATTTATAAGTGATAAATGGACGGGCACTGCCGAGTCTCGATCCCACGACACACAGACGCGCATCCAGCGAATCCAGTCGACGCTAACCACTGAGCTATCAAGAGAGGTAATAAGTTAACGCCAAGTCTGGTGTACTATATTTACCCGTCGAGAGCGGGGAAATTGTACTTAGCCTCGGCATTAACCCACCTCGACCATGATAGTTCATTGGTACGTTTGGAACACGCAGCTCTTTTTATGACATTTTTTTTTATCACACCGTGATTTATATACGATCATGAAGCGTGTTCCAAACGTACCAATGAACTATCATGGTCGAGGTGGGTTAATGCCGAGGCTAAGTACAATTTCCCCGCTCTCGACGGGTAAATATAGTACACCAGACTTGGCGTTAACTTATTACCTCTCTTGATAGCTCAGTGGTTAGCGTCGACTTGATTCGCTAGATGCGCGTCTGTGTGTCGTGGGATCGAGACTCGGCAGTGCCCGTCCATTTATCACTTATAAATTCCCCTTCGGTGATAATTCCCCATGGGGGATATTCCCGAGGTAGCGTGGATTTGATATTAAGCGATATTTGTAGCTTCATGATTGTATATAAATCACGGTGTGATAAAAAAAAAAGTCATATATATATATATATATATATATATATATATATATATATATATATATATATATATATATATATATATATATATATATATATATATATATATATATATATATATATATATATATATAAATATGTAGAATCTACTGGTCACTTTTACCAGATACATATGTAATTGTAATAGCCACAGTGCCCTCTTACATACATACATACATACATACATATATATATATATATATATATATATATATATATATATATATATATATATATATATATATATATATAATTACAAAAACACGTACCCACAAAGACTACATATATCGCATTAGGTAATGAGAGATTCGGTTCGGTAGCGAACGCAATGTTTGCGTTTTCGTTAAGCTTCTCCTCCAGCCGGCCAATGAAGATTTAGAGGAATTTATTTCTGGTGATAGAAATACATTTCTCGCTATAATGTGGTTCGGATTCCACGATAAGCTGTAGGTTCCGTTGCTAGGTAACCAATTGGTTCTTAGCCACGTTAAATAAATCTAAACCTTCGGGCCAGCCCTAGGAAAGGTGTTAATTAGCTCAGTGGTCTTGTTAAACTAAGGTACACTTTTTGTTTAACTTGTTAAGCTTCTCGGTAAAGAAGAGGTTAACAGCATTTGCTGTCCGTCACAGGAATTTCCTTCTGCACTAAAAGATTTCACATCAAAGAAATTCAGTTTTGCATTTTAGAATCTCACGGGCATCATTTTTAAAGAGGAATAAAACTGTAAAAGGCTCATACGTCTGCCTTTGATATCGCATATCAATCATATTTTTTAATGATAAATAATATATTAAATCTTCGACCCTGAGTTACCTGGAAATCAGACGTTTCATAATTACCAATTATTAATCAGATAAAAAAAATAATATTCAAAGATACACGAATACCTCAATTTATACGCCTAAACATAATGGAAAGCAAACAGTATCCTCTTCGGAATATCGACGTTATCTTTGAGCAAACGATGCAGTTAGCATTAGGCGAAAAACATTTCTGTTTGAAACTCGTCATATATCAGATCAAAATATTCCCTCTTATTATAACGCTAGGCAACTCTGAGAGCATCAGAGTGCTCGCATGCGCGCATAAACACACACACACGCACACACACACACACACACACACAAACATATATCTTTATATGTATGAGTATATATATATATATATATATATATATATATATATATATATATATATATATATGTGTGTGTGTGTGTGTATATTTGCATACATATATATACATATATATGTACTGTATATATATATATATATATATATATATATATATATATATATATATATATATATATATATATATCTATATGTGTGTCTATATACACACACATGTATATATATATATATATATATATATATATATATATATATATATATATATATATATATATATATATATGTATATATATATACTGTATACATATATGTATATATATACATATATATGTATACATGTGTATATGAATACACACACACACACACACACACACACACATATATATATATATATATATATATATATATATATATATATTTATATACATATACATATACATATATTGCCTTTCTAGAACGAACTAGTCCATTGCTCCAGCCATATGACATTTTTCTAAGCTTAACAGAACTGCAGTTTCCATTATGCAATTTCTCTTTAATATAAGCCAAGATCACCGGGGGAGCAATAAGCCTTCAATGGGATCTAGCATAATTAATAAATATAAAAATGATAATTCAGCTAATGAGCGAAATTTTCGATGCACTGCATTATTAGAACGGATGCCAAAAAAAAAATCTTCATCAATATTAATCCGCTAAACGATAGATATTAAAATACGAAGCACATACGGAGAACATGATTTCCCATGATAAATCCTGGCGTTTATAACATTTTCTTTCATAAGGAATCATAATCCCCATTACGTCGTAAGCTCAGCATTAAAAGCGACAAAATAGAAACCGTTTAATCCCTTCTACATTCTCTGTGTAATCCAAATTATAATGATTTCTAATGTATTTATTAATTCACACGTTGATATTTACTTTGCTTTCCACTTTACATATGAAGGAGTTGTTTAACCAAATACATGAGAAATTATATTCAGTTTTCTATAATTACTTGATAGAGTTTGATGATGTTTATTCTTTGATTTGTTAATAATGTCTCGATAACAAAATAAAGGACTTTCAGATGATACACGGTCTTCTGTATTGCTGACTCATGAGAAATAGCTTCCACAGAAATCTATAATGATAAAATCCGAGTCGATCTTTTTTTGTTTGTCCTCCCCCAGATGACAGCAGGGAAGACTCGATACAGCCACCCACCACCTGGAAACCGGTTTGTCCACCCCGGGTGGGGGCAGGGTAGGTAGGGGGACGGGAGGATAGGGGAGACAGCCGGGAGAGTAGGGGAGACAGCAGCATCGGGTTCCAGCGCGCGTAGAGCACGCCAACGCGCTCGTTCTAAATATTGTAGGAAGGTTTCGGGAGGTACTTAAAAATTATTATACGTAGGGCATAAAAAAATACCATTTTACCAAAAATGAGGCTTTGTAGTAATGTAAATAATCAAGACTGGACGTGGGATAGCTTAATCTTTGATTGGCCGCATTATTATGTATCATTATTTATTATTTATGAGTAATATGCTACCAAAGACTGAACTTAGTAAAGGCTTTTTCCCCATTTGCAATGACCAGAGTATAGGAAAACCTTGACTGATAAGTTTCACAACTACCTAGACATGAATATAGAGGGATTTAAAAATGAGATTAGCGAGATAGTAGTAATATTCGACTAAACGGGAAAAGGCTAAAACATAGGCAATTAAAAATAATCAAATGTTTAACGGTTAATGTATAAAAGGTAACTGTTAACTTGTAAAATGTAACGGTTAATGTGTAAACGTAATGGTTAAAGTGTAAAAGGTAATGGTTAATGTGTAAAAGGTAACAATTAATGTGTAAAGTTAATGGTTAATGTGTAAAAGGTAATGGTTAATTTGTAAAAGAAACAGGTAATGTGTAAAAAGTAATGATTAATGTCTAAAGGTAGCAGTTAATGTGTAAAAAAGTAATGGTTAATGTGTAAAATGTAACTTTTAATGTGTAAAAGGTAACGGTTAATGTGTAAAGGTAATGGTTAATGTGTAAAAAGTAACGGTCAATGTGTAAAAGGTAATGGATAATGTGTAAAAGGTAATGGTTAATGTGTAAAAGGTAACAATTAATGTGTAAAAGGTAACGGTTAATGTGTAAAAGGTAACGATTAATATGTAAAAGGCAATGTTCGATGTGTAAAGGTAATGGTTAATGTGTAAATGTAACGGATAATGTGTAAAAGGTAATGGTCAGTGTGTAAACGTTAACGGTTACTGTGTAAATGGTAATGGTTAATGTGTAAAAGGTAACAGTTACTGTGTAAAAGGTAATGGTTAATGTATAAAAGGTAGTAGTCAATGTATAAAAGATAAAGGTTGATATGTAAAAGGTAGCAGTTAGTGTGTAAAGGCAATGGCTATTGTGTAAAAGGTAATGATTAATGTGTAAAAGGTAACGGTTAACTTGTAAAAGGTAACGGTTAACTTGTAAAAGGTAACGGTTAATGTGTAAAAGGTAACAATTAATGTATAAAGGTAGTGGTTAATGTGTAAAATGTAATGGTTAATGTGTAAAAGGTAATGGTTAATGTGTAAAATGTAATGGTTAATGTATAAGAGGTAATGATTAATGTGTAAAGGTAGCAGTTAATGTGAAAAAGTAACGGTTAATATGTAAAATGTAACAGTTAATGTGTAAAAGGTAGCAGTTAATGAGTAAAGGTAATGGTTAATGTGTAAAGGTAACAGTCAATGTGTAAAAGGTAATGGTCGATGTGTAAAGGTAATGGTTAATGTGTAAAGGTAATGGATAATGTGTAAAAGGTAATGTCTAATGTGTAAAAGGTAATGGTTAATGTGTAAAAAGTAACGGTCAATATGTAAAAGGTAATGGTTGATGTGTAAAGGTAATGGTTAATGTGTAAATGCAACGGATAATGTGTAAAAGATAATGGTCAGTGTGTACAAGGTAACGGTCAATGTGTAAAAGGTAATGGTTAATGTGTACAAGGTAACAGTCAATGTGTAAAAGGTAATGGTTGATATGTAAAAGGTCGCGTTTAGTGTGTAAAGGCAATGGCTATTGTGTGAAAGGTAATGGTTAATGTGTAAAAGGTAATGGTTAATGTGTAAAGGTAATGGTCAATGTGTAAAAGGTAATGGTTGATATGTAAAAGGTAGCGGTTAGTGTGTAAAGGTAATGGCTAATGTGCAAAAGGTAACGATTTATGTGTAAAAGGTAATGGCTAATGTGTAAATGTAACGGTTAATGTGTAAAAATAACGGTTAATGTGTATAAGGTAATAATTAATGAGCAAAAGGTCAATGTGTAAAAGGTATCAGTTAATGTGTCAAGGTAACGGTTAATGTGTAAATGTAACAGTTAATGCGTAAAAGGTAAAATTAGGGAGGTACAGTATAAAGCCCTGGGGCCTTTTCAAATCTTAGCCTTTTGGTATTATGTTCACAAACATGTTGCTTTTGACACAACGGATCACATCACATGGGAAAGCCGGAAGCATGTATGGCCGAAGATGACTGCTGTCTTACACACCACAGAACATTTATATTACATTTCAAACACATGGAAAACGTAAATTCTATGATAATGTAAGAATTAAATGAATAATCATGATCGTTTCAAACTGAATTAATTATAAAAGCTTAGATCAATTCCTAAACTAAAAAAAAAAATATAGAAAATATAATTTTTGCGTCAGGGACCACGACAATCTAAACTTCAGTTAATTAAATGAGCTTAAGTCAATTCTTAAACTAAAAAAAAAAAAGATATAGAAAATATAATTTCCGCGCCGGGGACCACGACAATATAAAATTCAGTTAATTAAATAAGCTTAAATCAATTACTAACCTAAATATATATATATATATATATATATATATATATATATATATATATATATATATATATATATATATATATATATATATATATATATATATATATATATATATATAGAAAATATAATTTTCGCATCAGGGACCAAGAAATCTAAAATTCAGTTAAATAAATAAGTTTGAATAAATTCCTGAGCTCCAAAACAAAAAATACAGAAAATAAAATTTTCGCGTCACCACGACAGCCTAAAATTCAATCAATTAAATAAGGTTAAATCAATTCCTAACTAAACAAATATATACATATAGAAAATATAATTTGCTCGTCAGGGACCACGACAACCTAAAATTCAGTTAATTAAATAAACTTAAATCAATTCCCAAACTAAAAAAAAAGGTATAGAAAATATAATTTTTGCGTCAGGGACCAAGACAACCTAAAATTCAATCAATTAAATAAGCTTAAATCAATTCCTAAACTAAAAAATATATACATATAGAAAATATAATTTGCGTCTCAGGAACCACGACAACCAAAAATTCAGTTAATTAAATAAGCTTAAATCAATTCCTAAACTAAAAAAAAAGAATGATATAGAAAATATAATTTTCGCGTCAGGGACCACGACAACCTAAAATTCTGTCAATTAAATAAGGTTATATCAATTCCTAAACTAAAAATATATATATATATATATATATATATATATATATATATATATATATATATATATATATATATATATATATATATATATAGAAAATATAATTTTCGCGTTAGGGCCAAGACAACCTAAAATTCAATCAATTAAATAAGCTTAAATCAATTCCTAAACTAATATATATATATATATATATATATATATATATATATATATATATATGTATAGAAAATAAAATTTTCGCGTCAGGGACCACGACAATCTAAAATTCAGTTAATCAAATAACCTTAAATCAATTTCTAAACTAAAAAAGAAAAAAAAATAGAAAACCTAATTTTCGCGTAATGGACCACGACAGTCTAAAATGCAGTTAATTAAATAAGTTTAAATCAATTCCTAAACTAAAAAAAGAATGATATAGCAAATATAATATTCGCGTCAGGGACCACGACAACCTAAAATTCAATCAATTAAATAAGCTTAAATCAATTCCTAAACTAAAAAAAAATATATATAGAAAATAAAATTTTTGCGTCAGGAACCACGACAACCTAAAATTCAATCAATTAAATAAGGTTAAATCAGTTCCTAAACTAAAAAAGAAATATAAAGAAAATATAATTTTCGCGTCAGGGACCACGACAATATAGCAGCGCTGACAGCTGTCAAACCATGACGCATTACTCGAACAAAATTCCTTTTTGGAACGTTAAGGATGACGAATCTCAACTCGATCTGGGTTTCTTTGCCCCCTCCCCCCCCCCCCCCCAACCTCCATTGAAAGACGCCGTCGTCCAAACTGTCAAAAAAAAAATTCAGTTTATTGAACTGAAGTGCAAATTGCACTCAATATCCGAAGCTGTATGTGAAACACTTTGGGCTTAGGAAATTGATCAAAGGAGTCGAGTCAATGACAGCTGACGAGAGATCTGGAACAAGTTTCCCTGCCGGAAGTCTCTCCTCTGAAGGATTATACATTTTTTTTTATTGTGGGGTCGTTGATTCTTGGATTGGATTTTGTAAGATTGGGATCTGCTGCGGATTTTAGGGATAAGAAGGAGAAATTACAGTTTTCATATCAGGAGAATACGGTAGAAAGGCACAGTCTTTGATATATATATATATATATATATATATATATATATATATATATATATATATATATATATATATATATATATATATATATATATATATATATATATATAGATAGATAGATAAATAGATAGATAGATAGATAGATAAAGATCTCTGGTTCTATGAACTGTAATCAAGGCATACGAGAAGGTGGGTAAGTAACTATTTTTCAGAAACAATGATAAATACAGATCTGTGGTTTTCAGAATATTAGTGCAGGTGGTTGAGTGGAAGGGTAATTATTTTTTCAGAAAATAATAATAATTAGAGATCTGTGGTTTTAAGAATCTTAGTGAAGACGTATCTCTTAAATTTTTTTGTTAAAATGGCAGCTTCCTTGGCGTTGCACATTAGTTAAACCAAAGTTTGCGACAAATACATTTGCAAGTTATTTACCCGAAAATCCTATTTTCTTACAATGAATCTTGTCATGTCTGGCATTTTTTTTTTTACCAAATAAACAATTATCTCAATGTGTTACTTCAAAAAGTTTGAATCGGTCATAACCTCAAATGACTACAGAAAGAGTAACTGCATAAGCACTTTCAGAACATATAGCTAACATCGTTTATTATTATTATTATTATTATTATTATTATTATTATTATTATTATTATTATTATTATTATTATTATTATTATTATTATTATTATAAAAAGGTTCTACCACACATTAGTATTGGTCCTCTCGGGTGAGAGACTGAGGTTCTATCAACCACCCCACGCAAATCATAACATTAAATTTCCATTACCACATATACCTGTATATGATGAGAATCAACACAAAAACGCATTGCATATTGAAAGAAATCTATAGTACATCATTTTAGGATCAAACCAAGGGACTCTCAGTTAAGAGACTAATTCACTACTGACCAGGATTTAGATTTTATAAAAGCAGTTGGCCTGATGAGATACCTGGACAGGTATATCTCACACTAGTGAGACATATAGTGAGATACATCCAATTTTTCGCCCAAGGAATGACCCAAGTGGGTAATGTTGAATGTAAGCTACTCTATGTAACTGGATATGATGGCACTTTATAAAAAAAAAAAAGCAAAACACAAAATATAGAAATATATTTTTGAGGTCCCTCTCAGTCAGCAGTCAATCCCGAACGATCAGTATTCATACTTGATTATCTTGAAGTTGCTTGAGGCTATCAGAATAATAATACCAACAAGCAATTAGATGAGCACACGGAAAAGAGAGAATGAAAGTATAATATAATTTTTTTGATAGAATATGCGGAGAGTATTTCAAACAAAGAAGTCCAGCAGCATTCCACTTAGAGATCGCCTGCCAATCCTCTTCCCTTCACGAATATGAACGCAGCTTGTAATATTTACACAATGGAAGAGAGATTTGATAAAACACCGGAAGAGCCTGGACAAGCGCTGAATGCGGGAGGAAGCGCGAGAGGAAATTAAACATGTTGGGGATAAATATTTGGGAGGAAGTTCGATTGAAGACGTTAAAGCTGATGCTGTCGTCCCAATAAGAAGCGATTTGAAAGAATCGTCGATATTAAGCGGATATGCAGATTGGAATTTTCGTCGATGCGGTGGATGAGTAAGGGAGGGGTGAGGGTGGTGGTTCCAGCGAGTGTTTGACAATAGACTCCGCCCTCCCTATCTCATCTCCATTCTCTTTTTTGGGGGTGGGGAAGGGGTGGGGAGAGAGGGGTATTCATCAGCGCTCAATCTTGACTTTCTGTGCGAGCTTGTACGCATGCGTTAATATATTACCTCTGTCTTATCTGTGACATAATTGGGCTTTATCACACAGACACATACACACAAATACACATACACACACACACACACACACACACACACATATATATATATATATATATATATATATATATATATATATATATATATATATATATATATATATATGTGTGTGTGTGTGTGTGTGTGTGTGTGTGTGTGTGTAATCTGTATATCTGTGTGTGTACGTGTGATTTTCTTGTACAAAACACGCATACCAATTAATTATCCTACTCTAATTCTCTAATAACATTGACGTGAACTGTCCAAAGAATGAATTAAACTTAGCAACACGAAGAAAATAATGTTAACCTTTTGTTTACAGGATCAAGTAAATGATTTTACTATGAGGTATTCGAATTACATAAATTTCTTCCTTTCTCGTTAGGCCCACAATTCACACACACAGAAAAAATTGTCGCAGGAGCTCTTCAGAATCTTAACAGTATTAATGACGATACGATAGAAATGACAAGTTAGGCCATCCCTCAAAAAGAAAAGGTGAGCAACCTCGACATTAGGCTTAAAACGCCCCCAGACGGCAAAGCTTTCTCAGCCCCATTTCCTAAAATTCCCCGGTGCTCGCCCATTCAAACACCTAATTAATTAGCTTGGTACCCCCTTTCCTCCATTGTGAGGCAACAGCGCTCCCTGGAAAGACATTATGAAGTGAATGGTCCTGCAGACGGGTTCGGTAGCAGGCTGCAGGGTAATTAACGCTGTGTATGGCTCACAAACTTGTTTTCTTTTGTGTCTCACAAACAAATATCTTCCGGGGGTTGTCCACGAATCCCCCCTCCCACACAAGCGTAGTATGAACATCATACTCCTCACCATCATACCATCATCATCATCATCATCATCATCGACCTAATCTCATCATAATCCTCATCATATTCGCTTTCCCATCTCGTCGTTCAGTATCATGTTTACCGCGTTAATTTCCCTTCGTCCTTTCCTTTTTGATGTTCTCCCCTCCTCGTGGTTCCTTTGACCAAGCCCTTCCGCCCCTCCGGAGGCTCTGGAAAATTCCAGTTGTTTACTCGCCGGCTCTCGATTACCGTCGATAAACGGACATGAAATAGCTGTAGGTAGGAGACGTGTTTATTATGTGTTTATGCCGCGTTGTCATTCACCCGTAGGTAACGTAAGCTTATGTGTGTGATGTTTGCGCTTACTGTTGTTCCTTGTTTTCCCCTCAGAGGAATTCATCAAAGGTTAGATGAAGCTGTGTGGATAATATTCTTCAGGGATTTGTATGTGATTGACAGATTAAGTATACTTTGTAAACTGGTATTACAACTCTTACGTTCACGCACGCTAAACATATTTATTTAGCATTATAAAGGTCAAGAAATAGTTTATAAATGTATCGCAATAAAAGTGTTCAGTTTGCAGTTCTCTTTATCCTTTCAACGTCTGTTATTTTTTCAGAAAATTTCAGATAGTATTTCAGCCATTTTCATTATAATCCCGCTTTCCAACAAATGGCTCAGATATACTTGAAGAAAGAGAATTTTATTTGATAATTTTATTATATATTACGAATTGTTCTATGTGCTAATTCGTGCGCAATTTTATGAGGCACTTTTCTTTGAAAACATGTGTTCCAAAAGACACGCTATGTGTGTTGAGTCTGAGAGATATTTCTAAGTAGATATTAAATGCAAACGAGTTTCCTTCACTAAGACAATACCTGACTAACAACCAATCGCTATTTCTGGTTGCATCGCACCATTCAAGAATACTGATCATAAATATTTTGGTGAAAAATAGAAAACTGCAGTAATTACTGATTCCTGATTCCTCCCACTCCAACCCCTCACCATGCTTTTGATCTAAAACTTTTCCGTCAATTTTTTATGATTCAAGCTATGCTAATTAGCCCGCCCAGGACATTTCAAATAACACAGGAGTGCCATTTTTCCGCGGGTGGCCCGATGCTTGGAAAGAACAGACACGTAAAAAATGGAAACGACGAAAAAAAGTATACTCCGACTGCGTCCGATTTTCCAACCACGATGATACAAAAGGAAAACATATTTTCGAAGTTACCCAAGAATGAGATGCAGCATTGGAAACCCAGAGACAGAATCTGTGCGTGATGGCATTCTCGCCCTTATTCGCGTGACGTCCATAAGGCGAAAATTGTAAGCTGGAGGGGATTTCCTCTCCCAAAAATAAAACTGCAGTATCCGTATTTATATGTTCATAGTTTGGTCGTAGTGCCGTTGTTCGTATGTTCACACACGCAAACATATTTCTCTTATTCAGAAGATTTTGTGCTTTCATGGCATCCAGCTCCGTTCTCGCTGTTATTTCCGTTGAAATAAACAGCGCGTTTTAGAATGGTTTTGTATTTTGTAGAATATGCGAATAGTACACCTGCCATTCTACTTTTATTTATTTCACCTATGGAGAGAGAGAGAGAGAGAGAGAGAGAGAGAGAGAGAGAGAGAGAGAGAGAGAGAGAGAGAGAGAGAGAGAGAGAGAGACTTACTGAAGAAAATGCATGACTTTCTGACTACATAAAAGGAAATTGTTCCTGAATATTTATAAGTATGTTTAGAATAAGTCAGTAAGCACATTACAGAACTAAATGACATTGCAGGTATTGGCAACCCTTGGCGAAATATATATATATATATATATATATATATATATATATATATATATATATATATATATATATATATATAGATATGTATATAGATATGTATATATATATATGTATGTATATATATATATATATATATATATATATATATATATATATATATATATATATATATATATTAGATATAATGGTCTTATTCCACCCTCCGGTTCTCCATCTCTATCTATTATCTTTGAAGATAGGAAAGAATAAATCCCAGGCACACTTGACAGCACTTTTAAGTTAAAGCAAGAAAAGTGCGTTTAATATAGCTTTCTGGATTACCTCTTTTGCTGAAGACACTGAAGATCTAATAATCTTTCCATGACATTTTCACATCTCGGAGGCGCAGACGGAAGAAAATATTATCCCACATTTCATAAGCCTTGAAGGTCTTCGACTTACAAAGCAATCTTTGCCGGAATGAAATATCCTTATATCTGGAAAAAGAACAAAAGGAAAAGATAAAATATAAGTGATGTTGTCAAGGGAAATGGACAAAATAATAAAAAAAAGTCTATATAAATGATAAATTCAAAGGCAATAGCGCAAGTGCTTAAGCGTAGAACGACACAAAACATTTCATGACTGACTCCTGAGATTAGGAAATGACAAGGCAGCAACATTGCAAATCAACCCAAAGTGGGTGCTGATGCATTGCATAGGGAATAGCTTTGTTCGTTGGGCGCAGGTACTGAAGGTACTCACAGATTTAAACCGCCGAAACAGATGACCAACAAGGCATCTTCCACCAATCATCGGTATTATTATTCAGAACTTGAACCTCATTCATATGGAAGAAGCCCACGGGAGCCATTGACTTGAAGAAATTCAAGCTTCCAAAGAATGTGGTGCGCATCAGAAAGAAGTAACAAAAGGTAAAAGGAAATACAGAAAGGAGAGATCACTTATCAAAAAGGAAAATTAAATTAACAAACTAATAAATAAATAGAAAAAAATATAATTTAATTGAATTATTTAAATGAAAGAATTGTCTAAGGGTAGTAATGCATGGCATCTTCACTTGAACTTCAGTAGTTCCAATTGCAAGACACCCTGTAACTCATAATTGTTAGCACAGGGACAAAGGAAATCGTCAATTCTTGCAGTATTGTTTAAAAAATCCCTATACACCCAAGACATCCAGAGTGGAAACCAGCATCTAAATGGCTTTACAACGAGAGATAAATACTTGGCATTAATTCCAGGAGATGATTTCGATGATATTAGAAGCTTAAGAGACAACACATTAATTCTGACTTCATTAGTTGTTAAGTATTTTGAAGGAGCAGGGGAGAGAAAGCATCCCATTTCGACAGAATGATCTTAGAAGCTAGATGCAACTTTTTTTTCGTCAATCTTTGAATTCGTAGATTTACTAGTTATTATGTGACTGTTTTCCCTTGTATTTAATAACATTATCTTTCCCCCTTGTTAAATTTATGCAATACTTACAGTGCTTTCCGTGATAATATCTTCTGATTGGATGAATTTGAGATGAGAGTTGGAATGCACAATTACACTGAAGGATCATAAAATTATTTCCCGTTTGAGTATTGAAACCATTATCGCAAATTCCTGTTGTCAACGTTATCTTAAAAGTCCCTCTCTCTCTCTTTCTGTGTGTGTGTGTGTGTGTGTGTGTTTCAAGCGCACACAAGCATTGTTGGTAAAACATGCTCGCGTCAGCAGTACAAAAACATGTTACCATGTCATTTTTCCAAAGGCTCTCTCTCTCTCTCTCTCTCTCTCTCTCTCTCTCTCTCTCTCTCTCTCTCTCTCTCTCTCTCTCTCTCTCTCTCTCTCTCTCATTAATTTAGCTCTGTCCATGTCCTTATTAATGTCTCCCCATTTCCTTTCCCTTAAAATGCCCGTAATTAAATCATCGCCGTCAACCGAAGCTCACAATTCCGGGAAAATTCATAAAGAGAAATTTTCAACGGAAAACAAAATTGGAATGTTAATTACTATGGCTTTTGTAAATTAAATGTCATACTTTGTTGGCAATTACGGAGTCACAAAAAAGTTATAACTACTTTGTTTACAAATCATTTTTATGATCCCCGTTAATTTCATGGGAGCATCGCGTGAACATATTTCACGGAGAATCCGCATTTAAGCTTTTGGTAACGAATGGGCTTTTAGAAAAATGCAGATGCATTTCTTGGATAAATAAATATTCAGACCGGAAGGTGATTAAGTGAAGACATGATTACATTGGTACATATTTATATTAGGGACATATACAGGGGGAAATTACCGAGGAAACGGTCAAAATAACAACAATAATTATAATAATAAAAGAGAGAGTAAAATTTGTCAATATGGAATATACTTAAATCAAGATATACAATGCATGAAGGTATTTCTCGAAGTGACTGACCAGGACATAAACATTTGTATTTTTCCATTGCTCCCCAGATTATGATTAAATACAGATTCGTATGCACTCTTTTTTTTTTCTAAAAATATAATTCAGAATTATTGACTCAAATTCAATAAATTTTTATGCATCAAGTAATTTTTTCCTCGTTAAATGGAAACAACATCTCCCGTGTACCTACTGTAGTGAATATGATCTAGTAATATATATATATATATATATATATATATATATATATATATATATATATATATATATATATATATATATATATATATATATATATATATATATATATAATATATATATATATATATATGTGTGTGTGTGTGTGTGTGTGTGCGTGTGTGTGTGTGTGTATAACATATATATTCCAATATTCTTGAAACTTATCCCTGGAATTTGTATCTCTGCTTGAGTCGCCAAACCGTACGTATAACAACTTCAAAAAGAAAAAAAAATTTTAGGAAGGTTAAAGGAACTGTTGCGCAAAAGGAAGCGGATCTCGTTAAAAACGTAACAAAATCTTGTTTCACAAAAGTATTACTGAATAATAAACTCATGTTAGTTATTCATTTCGCTTTTATTCACTCACTTCCATAGTCTAGGGAATAATCAGAGAAATGGTGACATTATAAAACTTACTCAGGGACAGGAAATGGAACGAGAGAATGCTATCTCTGGACAACAGTCCCACCATCGTATATTTTTATGCATTTAATCATTCATCGTGAAAGGGAAAGTAATTTGCGTGAGTAAGGAGAGTTTGAAATGTATAAACTATGTGGTAATTGTACACCTACTCCAAAATACAAAAAAACGTACAATATTGTACATACGCAGTTCACCACTACAGCATTTGATGGTATAATACAAATGGCAGGCGAGAATATAATGTAGAATGGAGATTAGCAACACACCAGAGTAAGCCCTCTGGATTTTTTCCTCATGTAATGAATCCATTAAAAACAAAAAAACAAAACTAGCGCAGTTCCTTAAAAGCCCTCAAATTAGTGTAATTATTACATGAACGTTGTTTTAATTACAAATGAGTTGGAGTCAGTCCTGAACACAAAGGGAATTATTTCAAAATACGGTTCTGAATAAGCTGGTTTGCATTCAATTAGTTTTAATTTTTCGTAATACACGAGTGCGTATATACTTATGTATGGATAGCATATGTATGAATATATATACATATAATATATTATATATATGCATTATATATTATATATAAATATATGTATATATATATAAATATAAATATATATATATATATATATATATATATATATATATATATATATATATATATATATATATATATATATATATATATATATATATATATATATATATATATATATATCACATTTACTTATCTCTTAAACTTTGCCTCTCTCCCTTTCTGTTTCCCTGAAAGACACAAAGCAATTGCGTGCTCTCTTTATAAAAGTTTTCTCTTTATAAAAGTTTTTATTGACAGTTGGTTAAAACAAAATTACCCTGAAGAAGGCTCCTTAAGATCATTGCTCTGAGACGAGGAGTTTATACTCAATTGTTTCTAAATTTATGGAAACAAAAGAAATAAAAAATTCTAATAATTCATATTTGAGATTTCGACAAATATATTCAGACAATGGTATAATAAAAGTGTAAACTTATGCTAAGAAATGAATTATAAATAAGACATACAGAGATTTTGTAAAGTACAGAAAAGATTAGCACTTAAAAAATGACAGAAATTTCTGTTTTCAAGGGTGTCTTGGACGTGCACAAAGAACAAATATAAATTAGACAGTAATATTCTATGTTAACCTTGATCACTTTTCAAAAAATCTATCGGCAAAGAAGCCGCTCTAGAAAATGTACGGACAAGAAGTAAACAATACTTGTGATACTATTGTGCATATCTCTCTCTCTCTCTCTCTCTCTCTCTCTCTTCTCTCTCTCTCTCTCTCTCTCTATATATATATATATATATATATATTATATATAATATATATATATATATATATATAGTATTATATATATATATATATATAACTATATATATATATTGTAAATAAAGGCTAACGCCAGGAATGAAAATTGAAACAGCGGGGTGGTTGCTAGGCCTTTCGATACAAACGTTGCTACCAAAGGACGTTTTGTGTCGAAAGGCCTAGCAACCCACTCCTTTGTTTCAATTTTCCTTCGTGGCATTAGCCTTTATTTATACATTCATCACGCTTTTATCTTCGTGATTCAGTCTATACATATACATATGTGTGTGCATGTGTCTCCATTTAACTTCTATTTCAGTCCAAGTGGTATTTAACTGCTTATTTTTTGTTGCGTGGTGAACAAAAAGCGCAATAAAAACCACACCCTCGACTACCGATTGATGCTTTTGACAGAATGATTTTGAATGCAGACAACAAACGACAAAGTTTTCCACAACATAAATCGTTTAATACTCAAATATATCCTTCCTCTAGATTCACACCACTGCTCTCAAGAGATGAGGACATTAGCACCTATCTGGGGTCGTTACGTACCAATATTTTATCGGAATGACCAAGAGGTGCCATCGAGTATGCAAATTTTGTCACTTACATTCTGTAGTAAATATGATACCCTTTCAGCATAAATTGATTTCACTGCAAATGCCGATATCATCCTTATGGAAGAGAATTATGTGTGTGCATTTTCGGACTTTAAATTGCTCTCTCACTCTCTCTCTCTCTCTCTCTTTCTCTCTCTCTCTCTCTCTCTCTCTCTCTCATAAACTGATTTCATTTCAAATACCTTTATCATCCTTATGGAAGAGAATTGTGTGTGTACATTTTCGGACTTTAAATCTCTCTCTCTCTCTCTCTCTCTCTCTCTCTCTCTCTCTCTCTCTCTCTCTCTCTCTCTCTCATAAACTGATTTCATTTCAAACGCCGATATCATCCTTATGAAAGAGAATTGTGTGTATATTTTCGGACTTTAAATTTCTCTCTCTCTCTCTCTCTCCTCTCTCTCTCTCTCTCTCTCTCTCTACTCTCTCTCTCTCTCTCTCTTCTCTCTCTCTCTCACACACACACACACACACACACACACACAAACTGATTTCAAATCAAAATGCCGATATCATCCTTATGGAAGAGAATTATATGTGTATATTATCAGACTTTAAATTCTCTCTCTCTCTCTCTCTCTCTCTCTCTCTCTCTCTCTCTCTCCTCTCTCTCTCTCTCTCTCCTCTCTCTCTCTCTCTCTCTCAAAAACTGATTTCATTTCATATTACGATATCATCCTTAAGGAAGAGAACTATATGTGTATATTTTCAGACTTTAAATTCTCTCTCTCTCTCCTCTCTCAAAAACTGATTTCAATTCATATGCCGATACCATCCTTATGGAAGAGAATTGTATGTACATATTTTCAGACTTTAAATTCTCTCTCTCTCTCTCTCTCTCTCTCTCTCTTCTCTCTCTCTCTTCTCTCTCTCTCTCTCTCTCTCTCTCTCTCTCTCCCAAAAACTGATTTCAATTCATATGCCGATATCAACCCTCATGGAAGAAAATTGTATTTGAACATTTTTAAACTTTAAGCCTCTCTCTCTCTCTCTCTCTCTCTCTCTCTCTCTCTCTCTCTCTCTCTCTCTCTCATGTTTAATCTGTGGAAAGATTCACAAGGTTCATTGACTGTTCCTGTCCCTTTACTTCTAAGCTTTGGAATTCTCTTACTTCATCTGTTTCTCCTGATTCATGAATGTCGTATCCTTGTGTTTAACACCTCCTCCCCCTCTCCCCATTAGGTTGTCTATCCCATAAGTTTTTGCTCCTGAAAAAAGTGAGATATGCTGCATTTACATGAACTATTTTTCCTTTATCTGTGCATGGGCGTCCTTTCAATTTTCGGGTCATCGACATTTTTACCGAGTAACATTTTAGTTTTCTGTAAAAGAAAACTATTATGCCGGCCTTGCCTGTCCGTCCACACTTTTTCTGTCCGCACTTTTTTCTGTCCGCCCTCAGATCTTAAAAGCTACTGAGGCTAGAGGGCTGCAAATTTGTATGTTGACCATCCACCTTACAATCATCAAACATACTAAATTGCAGCCCTCTAGCCTCAATAGTTTTTATTCTATTTTCAAGTTAAAGTTAGCCATGGTCGTGCTTCTGGCAATTATATAAGACAGGCCACCACCGGCCCGTGGTTAAAGATTCATGGGCCGCGGGTCATACAGCACTATACCGAGACCACCGAAAGATAGATCTATTTTCGGTGGCCTTGAATATAAGCTGTAGCGGCTGTGCAGAAAACTCAATTGCGCCGAGGAAATTCGGCGCATTTTTTACTTGTTTTTTATGTACCTTTATCCAGCATTTATGGAGAATGACTAATCCGGATATGTGCGTTCGTCGAATTCAGGA
>JANJGK010007544.1:22500-30703 GCA_039081455.1 Macrobrachium rosenbergii | reverse complement strand
TCTTCATAACGCATTCTCCTCCATGGGGCGGCTGTACCAACTCATAGAATTAGACCTTTTTTTATCGTTTCTTATTTCTACTAATCTTGGCTTAGGAGCGACATTAAGAGGCCATTATGTTTAAGGATAACAATATATATAAGTGTACATATATATATATATATATATATATATATATATATATATATATATATATATATATATATAATTATATAATTATATATATACACACAAATGTCTATATAATATATGTATATATGTGTGCGTGTGTGTATGTGTGGGTGTGTGCACATCTGCGTGTACATGTGAAACTTTCGAACAGCCTTCAAAAGCATCTATTATCAAACCATACCGAATACAAAACAGCAAACAAACAACTCACAAAACCTGCGAGTTAGGAGACGTTACAAAAGCAACAGCGATCCTGCTTGAACCATTCATATTTTGGGATACTGACTTGATCCGTCAGTCCGGACGGAAAGTCATTTGCGTTCTCCCTCCATCTTGGACCGCCACCACTATCCTGTTCCGTGATGACTCACAGTCAAGTGTAATCTCTTGCGCCATATACATTTATCTTACCTACCTTCCGTCCTCTCTTATCACGAGTATATCGGATGACAAATAGCCTAAATACGTAATACACACACACGTGTATATATATACATATATATATATAATATATATATACACAAATATAATATATGTACATATATATACACATATGAATATATATAATTATTTATATCGTGTTCATAAAGCGATGATGAGATATATGGACTGAGAGAGAGAGAGAGAGAGAGAGAGAGAGAGAGAGAGAGAGAGAGATGGCAGGGATCAGAGATCAAGCAAGGGGCCAAGGATCTTTGTTTATCAACACTGCAGCGATGACGACTCAGCAGGAAAGATTGATGTCTGAGTCAAGATGTGCAGACAAAGAATGTGACGTGTACAATACCAGATGGTTTCGATATTCGCTAATTAATATAGCCTATATATCTATTATAAAATTATATTCATTTACTATTACTACAGTAATGTGTTGGTTTATATATATATATATATATATATATATATATATATATATATATATATATATATATATATATATATATATATATATATATATGTACATACACCCAATTTACTATATTCATGTGTTGTCTTCCACAATCAATGTGTACAACTATCTCTGGCTGTTTATTTCAAATATCAAAAATATACTTTTACTTTGTCTATTTCCAAGGTTTATGAACATCATGTGACAAGAAATACTGAATATTCGATTATTTTATAATCTTTTATAAATTCACTTTATATAATATAAAATTAGTTAAGTAAATCATCTTTGAAATAACGAGTCTTAAGTGAATCAAATACACTGTTTGTATGAAACAATTTCAAAGGCCAAGGAAATAGACCCGCTCATGGTGATTTTGTTCATCTTAAACACCTGTAACCTAACGAATAAATTTCCAAACATTTCTCTCAGCCAGCAATCAAGCCAGCAGACGAGGAAAAACGAAGGACGGGGAGGTAAAATGTTTATCAAAACTTCTGGCTACGTATGAATAAAAAATAGGAAAGTTTTCTGTTAATACTTCCTTCATGTAACATGGCGCTACTAGCTAAACGAAAATATAATATTCAAAAGTACTACTGTAATACACTTGGGTTGCGTTCATATAAGGAGCTGATTAGACAAGTGCAGAAAGGGGCGGGCTCTTAGTTCACGCTGGCAGGTACGAGCTGAAATCATGAATTCTAGTGACATATTATGATTGCCATCTATAAAAGTAAATACCCTAAAAACCTGGCTATTTATACATTCTTCTTACAGATAATTTCAAGGGTTGTTTCACACAGGGGTTGGCAATACTTACCGGTAACGGTCACTTGGTGCTCTGTCAGTTGCCTCATACCCAGAACATGCGAGGAGGTGAAATTTGAAATTTTGAATCTTCGAGGCTTATGAAGCCCGTACAACAATGGTTGTATAATCTTCTAAACAGTGATATGCATATAGTGCTTACCAGTAGACATTAATGTCAAACAACAGGTGTTCAAATTGTTGTTTTATTACGAAGAAAGGAGATAAATTATAGGTTTATGGCAAAGAGATAAATCATAGGCCTATGGCAAATAAATAACTAATGTGACACATACCGTGGGGAGTTCACAAGATGGACTCTCTCTCTCTCTTCCGGTACTGTATCCTACTGTCAGTGAAACGTTTTGTACATACTAAACGGCTTCGAATAACTGGTTGCTTTAAATTTTAAGACGATGTAAAACAACAGTAATGGTGTCGCCATTTGTAATCTGAGTGGGGAGACAGTACACAGTACAGCCAGGGTCAACAGCAGGTGCATTTAAATACACTTTCTTCAGCCCGTTAATGTGCATTTTTAAAATTCTGCGAGAATAACTGTGTGGAGATTTTAAGGTAAGAAATATTAAGATAGGTAAAAAAAAAACATTGAAAGTCTAATCACATCCAAATGTTTAGGAAATTTTCAAAATATTAACATTGCGGGTTTCGTCAAACTAATATTCTAGTTAAAACAAAATATATTCCATAGCTTTATACTGCGGTTTCTTTAAACTAATAGTCTAGTTAAAACAAAATATATTCCATAGCTTTTGACCTACAACGCTCACCAGAAAATACCAGATTAGCAAGTCTATGGAAATTAATAATTCATATGTATACATTTGTCAAGTCTCTAGCTCTAACTTGAAACGCAGGATACTTGAATAAAAATTGAAGGTACACTAGACATTATATTTAAAAAAAATACTCAGTACACAAAATTACAGATAAAACAGTGGAAAATATTAAACATAAAGAAATACGAGTAGTATCTCCTGAAAACCATAAATCGGAGATTACATAAAACTCTACTACCTTGCAGCTTGAAGGTTCGCTCACTACAGCAAGCTGCTGGGTGGCTGCAACAGCTTTGTGTGTGTGTGTGTGTGTGTGTGTGTAAATACCTCTGTTCTGGCTCTGGCACCACAGTATAAGCCTGCTCATGCCTGCGCTTGTAAACCAAGCCTGTGTGTGTGTTTGTGTAAACGAAGCCAAATACTGTTTGTGTGGACGCAACCAAATACTACAGGTTACAGAAACATCCTTTTCATATAAATATTCGAACCAGTCTGTTAAATAGGCGGCTACTAAATGAAATTTAGAAATTTAAATAATTCGTTTCACCGTGAAAATGTCTTCAGATAAGACGTATGCCAAGAGGAAAAGGCATGCAACTGCAACCCACGCAATTGGCACCTGGACATAGTGCAAAACTCCGTCATCAGCACCAGAAGTCATGTTATTTCTATACAGACCGAGAGAGAGAGAGAGAGAGAGAGAGAGAGAGAGAGAGAGAGAGAGAGAGAGAGAGAGAGAGAGAGAGAGAACTTCCAATATAACGGAAGATTTTTTTGGTGGATCAACACATTTCATCTTACTGTAGCCGGGGAATTTGTAAAACGAAAGCATACATTTGTAACTCTTCGTCATTCACAAACAACTATATAATCCATTGCAATAAAGTAGTAAAATATAATTAAACTCATTCAGGGTGATGACAAATTACATTACAAGGTGCAGACGACCTCTCTAAGAGGAGTAGACAATCCTCAGAAGTAAAAACAGAAAAAATCTTAAATAGAAAGTAAATCTAAGCAGCGCCTAGTTGTGCAAAATGTACCGTGAAACGGTTTCATTATCACCTGAACAGACTCCTATTATCTTTTAAACGTCCATTCACTACAATCCCTTCTAGCTTCCAAGAAAGAAAGACGAAAAAATAAAAGTGTAGAACATAAACAACGAACCCTTCCATTCTGCTAATGAATTACTTTTGGCAAGAGGTAAACAAGGTGTTTGTGCAAGACGCAACACCAGCAGCTTTTTTTTTTTTCCCACCCAACATTATGTGGTTGTGTTTACGTCGTGTTTACCTTGATTCTGACACACGTCTTATTCTTAATTAATGCTGGCGAATACATAATAAGATGCAGAACTGAATTATTATACTTCCTGTGTTCGCTGCCGACCACCATGCTTCACCTACTCTTGTTGAGCAAAAATAACCTAAACGCCAGTTATCTACAAAGAGAGAGAGAGAGAGAGAGAGAGAGAGAGAGAGAGAGAGAGAGAGAGAGAGAGAGAGAGAGAGAGAGAGAGAGAGAGAGAGACGTATAATATGATGCAGAAATGAATTTATTATGATTCCTCTGTTAACCAAAGACCCCCCATGCTTCACATGCTCTTGTTGACCAAAAAATTAATAACCTAAACTCCAGTTATCGAGAGAGAGAGAGAGATGACAAATGCATGAGTAATAACACGTTATCACAAAAATTGATAACTTAGTTGTGGGTAGACGAAACACCTGGACTGGGAAGCCTTCCCACAATATTTAACAGGCCAAACTACACTACTGTTGTTCACACAATATACAGTACAATAATTCTGTTACAAAATTATATTGCTGTTGGATGGGAAGTCTCCCACTTTATTCCCTACTGTTGTTCATACCAAGGTTCACACAACATACAGTACAATAGTTGTTACAAAAATTGTATTTCTGTTGTAGAGGTATGGGAAGTCTTTCCCACTTTACTCACTACTGTTGTTAATACCAAGGTTCATACAACATACAGTACAATAATTCAGTTACAGAGATTGTGATCTGTTGTAGAGGCAGCAGTAGTCGGTAGATTCCGCAACCATCTGGCTTCTACTTAAGGACAAGCTTAGCCTACTCATATAATTGGAAATTAATTGTATAAGAATTATACATGCGCACTCCATAATCAGACGTTCTGTGTGGATTATTCACACTCTCAAGGCACTGGAAATATGAGGCTTAATTTACATGCGGATATCATTATCACAAGACTCTATAAATAATAATTCACTGTCACTGTAATGACACAATGTAATGACCTGTCAATCTGCTTCGCACCAGTGCGAATAACCTCTTATTAAAGTGATTATCAGAGTTACTCTAAATCATTTACGTTTTGTTTAACGGATACAAAACACAGATCCGAACAGAATCGCTATATATCTGAAAACTTCGTATGATTAATATTTTCTTTTACGATTTCAAGAATGAAATAAGCATAGTTTCCATGCATCATCAAAGATTTTGTTACAAAAATCAGGATCATGTATGGTTGTTACGTACAATCTACTGCTAATAATAACAATAACACTAATTACTGACACTAATGGTATATAATTATAAAACAAGCATTTTTCACATAAAACATCTTCAAATATAATTACAATGACAGAGTAACAACAATAATTATTAATAATCATAGTAATTATATAAAAACAAATATTTTTCACACAAAACATCTGCAATTGTAATTACAGTGACAGAGTAACAACAATAACAATAATTATTAATAATCATAGTAATTATACAACAAATATTTTTTCACATAAAACATGTACAATTACAATGACGTAGCACAGTAGCTAAATAACTGGTTTATTATCTTGAACCTCAAGCATCTTGAATCAGCCGACTCAAGTTCTAAATTTTATCCTGAACATCTGTGACTTAATACCATCGATTTTACCTTAAATCAATCAATCTTACGTAAGGACGACCTCTACTATTTATGCGAGACATGCGGTTAAGTACGTGGCTTTAAGAGTACGACCCCCACTGAATCAATACCTGACCACATAGCTTTCGTCGATTCGCCTGGAGGAAGTTGTTTCAAAAGTTCAAGTGAAGATGCAACGCATTTTCACCCTACAACAATTCTCTTTGTATTTAGATAATTTACTTAAATCTTTAAGTTTCTGTAAAAGAAAACTATTGAGCCGGTTTTGTCTGACCGTCCGCACTTTTCTTGTCCGCCCTCAAATCTTAAAAATCACTGAGGCTAGAGGGCTGCAAATTGGTATGTTGATCATCCATCCTCCAATCATTAAACATACCAAATTGTAGCCCTATAGTCTCAGTAGTTTTTATTATATTTAAGATTAAAGTTAGCCATGATCGTGCGTATGTCAACGATATAGGCCAAACCAGCACGGGGCCGTGGTTAAAGTTTCATGGGTTGCGGCTCATACAGCATTATATCGAGACCACCGATAGATCTATTTTCGGTGGCCTTGATTATACGCTGTACAGAAAACTCCACTGAGCCGAAGAAACTTCGCATTTTTACTTGTATCTAACAGTTTTTTTAATTAGTTAATTTATTTATTCTTTTCTGGTAACTGACTCTCTGTTGCTTCTTTCGAAAGGGCACCACATTCTTTGGAAGCTTGAATTTCGAGCCAGTGGCCCCTGTGGGCTTGTTCCATATGGAATTGGAACTGGAATACAAAATTTAGGCCAAAGGCCAAGCACTAGGACCTATGAGGTCAGTCAGCGCTGAAAATAATGTAGAAAAAATTATTAGGAGAGCGTGGAAAATAAGATGGAAAAAAGAGAATATGAAAAGTAAGATAGGAAGAAAGAAAATATGAACAGCATTACAGTAAAAGGGAATGAAAGGAGGGTAACTTGTTCCGTACGAATATGGTTCAATGTCTGAATAATAATAATAATAATAATAATAATAATAATAATAATAATAATAATAATAATAATAATTAGCAACCAGCCAGCTGGAAAAAGGATTCATTGACGGAGTCCCTTTAACCACATCCTAAGGATCCCACTAGGAACTTCCTACCGAGGAACAACTTCACGGCCACGGTTATAACTAGAATGCTAATGAAGGCCATTCCTCAGAAGGGCTGCTTCTTCCAACTAGGCTATACCAATACATTATATATATCCCGAGACTTTACTCTATTGATTGGCGGTTCCTTGGAATGGCTGAGTAATGACATAACTATGAAGAAAGTTAACACATGTGAGTAGCCACTGTATGTATGTATGTATGTAGGTATGTATTTATGTATGTATGTATTTATGAATTTATGTACACCTATTACTGAAGTTAGTTTATTGTTAACACCACTATTGTGGGTCAATTATTTGAAACCCGTTATTTCATAATAATAATAATGATAATAATAACACTATATAATAATAATCATCATCATCATAGTAGCAGTGGTAGCAGAAAAGGGGAGGAGGAGGAGGAGGAGGAGGAGGAGGAGGAGGAGGAGGAGGAGGAGGAGGAGGAGGAGGAGGAGGAGGAGGTGGTGGTGGTGGTGGTGGTGGTCAGCTTGTATGTAACTTTACAAGACAGAGGAATTCGCATTCCTCATTCTAGCCCACGACCACCAGCCCCTACCTCAAGCTTCGCGTTTTCTTAATAATTGTACATTTCAACACTCCCTACAAGGCAGCGTATCATTAATCATCTACTGTCCTGGAGTAAACAATGTTTACGGCAGAATACGTTTGCAAAATCTCAGAGAAATGGGGAAGACTGTTGGGCTAAATATATATATATATATATATATATATATATATATATATATATATATATATATATATATATATATATATATATATATATATATACAGTATTTATAAACCCTACCCTCTACCATTCTGGATGGAGCAAAGTACACGGATGGTCCGCAAATAAAATTTAATAAGTAGTGAAATAAGCATACAACTCACATGTACTGGTATTATAAAAAAAAATTATTGGAAAAAAATACGCAGTGGTGGTGAAATGTTTTTACTTATTTGCTATCAAAAGTAAATGTATGCTGGACTGTTCTGAAAGGCTGACTGTGGTTTCATTTTATCAAAATCACGATTCACCAGAAAAACCACAATATTTAAAATAAAATACACACAAACAAAGAAACAGGACTTCACGATGTAAAACTCTGCCATAGACAACGAGCTTAAATTTTCAAGGTGTGTGTGTGTGTGTGTGTGTGTGTGTGTGTGTGTGTGTGTGTGTGTGTGTGTGTGTGTGTGTGTGTGAGAGAGAGAGAGAGAGAGAGAGAGAGAGAGAGAGAGAGAGAGAGAGAGAGAGAGAGAGAGAGAGAGAGAGAGCTTCGCAACAGTAGCTTACATTAAAAAAAATCGCAACAGTAACCCACATTTAAAAAAAAATCGAAAGTGAGACTTGACGGCCATTCATCCAGGTTACTTACAGTAATTTGTATTCTCTAAACCTTGTCCCCGATAAACAACAACAGCTGATTGCGAGGCCAGGGTGCACCTAATCAATTCTGCTAGAACTGGTT
>JANJGK010007544.1:0-12500 GCA_039081455.1 Macrobrachium rosenbergii | reverse complement strand
TATGAGGTCGGCCATCCAGCGGTGAAAGGGAAATGAAAAGTAACACGGTTTAAAAGGTGTAACAGGAGGAAAACCTCGCAGTTACTCTATGAAACACTTATTAGGGAGGGTGGAAAAGTCAGACGGAAGAAAGAAAATATGAACGGAGGTCCAGTAAAAGGAATGAAAGAGGTTGCAGCTAAGGGCCGAAGGGACGATGCAAAGACCTGTAGGTAATGCTTTCAGTGCACCACGCTGAGGCGGACTGACGGCAATACAACACCCTACGGGTTATTGGCAAACAAGTCCTCTTTGCGATTTATATTCACAGATCACATTTATTAGATAACCAGGCATATTTCCCTAACAAACATACATAAAGAAAGCGGACGAATTATCATCATAATCCAACGAGTGACCTTCTCGAGAATCGCCTTGCCCGGAGTAAAAGTACTGCAGACGTTGGATCGATACTAAATCGTAAGACGACGACAGTCCTCCTCCTCCTCCCCCTCCTCCTTGCAGGGAAGGGGGAGGGGAGGGGTGAGACTGGGGGGGGGGGGTTGGCTTGCAGACTAGACTCTTGAGAAATGCACCAAGGCTCAAAGAATACACGTCTAAAAGACGATGTGCAGCTGTACCGTCAATTGTATCATTTACTCTTACATAAACGATGGTGAGCTCTTCATACACGCGAAAGTGAAACTGTACACACACACACACATTCAACAGTGAAAGGAGTTCGCTGCAATTTCACTGCACAGACAAGAGCCCACCAGAGGATTAAAGAAAATGAGAGAGACGGCGATTGAAAATAATCCTAGCAACTGACGTACCAGAGTGACACCACAAGGTCACTGAAACCACGCGGAAAATGAGACTGCTAATATTCACGGCGTCTGAATCACTGGGCAAGAAATTCCTATCACCTTACGTAACAAGGGATTAATTACCTGAATCTTAAAAATTACTTACCTGACACTCTTAGCAGTTGCAGAAGAAATAATAATAATAATAATAATAATAATAATAATAATAATAATAATAATAATAATAATAATAATAATATTGAAACTTCCCCTCCCATTAGTAGCCATTTTCCGATCACACTAAAAGAACTATATGTTCCCTTACCCAACAAGTGCAGAAATAATAATAATAATAATAATAATAATAATAATAATAATAATAATAATAATAATAACAATAGTAAAACTTCCCCTCCCATTAGTAGCCATTTTCCGATCACACGAAAAGAATTATATGATCGCTTACTCAACAATTGACAATTACACCAGATGCAATAATAATAATAATAATAATAATATTTAATAATAATAATAATAATAATAGTGAAACTTCCCCTCCCATTAGTAGCCATTTTCCGATCACACGAAAAGAATTATATGCTCGCTTCCCCTTCACTTTCACCCATTTCAACCAAGTCCAAATCACCCAACCACCATCAGCAGAAAACACTCCCACTTCTTGCTCACCTTCGCTTTTTGTTCAACCCTCTATTTCTATCTTTCTATCTCTACTGAACAGACAGATACCTTACCATCCCTATCTCTCCATCCAAACGTTAAATTCAACTGCAGACGTTCGCTATCTGTGAAAATTTGCAACATTATCGAATGTCTTTGTTGAACAGTAAAGTGTTTCCTCTATAGGTGCTTTTTTTTTACTGAGGATTTCATTAATGTGCCCAACATCCATATTCACATAGCGTTGGCGCATATGAATGTGAATATTCACATTCCCACAAGAATGCCCGTAAATGCTTCCACATTCTTTGGACGGCACAAAAAATAAATATAACAATCCACCAAAGGAAATAAAAGGTATACATGATACAGAAATGCTTAAAAATGCAAAAAAAAGGAAAAAGAAATAGCTGGACCATTTGGCTTACAGAAAAATACAGCAAAATTTACTAAGACACGCCCAAGGATAATATTTATTGACCTTGGACACGCCACACGCCAACAAAAACCTCCAATACCGGAGTGATACGTGTACCACAAATACTAAACGCATACTACAGACTCTAGCAATTCTTTCTACAACAAACTAGGGCAATAAACAACCAGCACGATGACAAGTTTTCCTACTACTGACGCCATTATTATGCAGAAAAATTAGCACCCAACACCATTTGGATAATGACAGATTCGTCTGCATACAGCAAAAACAAAGCAGAATTATTTACTAGTTCTTAACACGTTTTCCTACTACTGACGCCACTACCATGCAGTAAAAACTAGAACCCAACACCATTTGGATACAGTGACAGATTCGTCTGCAAACAGCAAAAAACAAAGCAGAATTATTTACTAGTTCTAAATATAAAAAAATGTCAAAGAAAGTTTCAAATGAAACCACGGGATTACGTAGCTGAAAAGAACCAACTTCGTATGCAACTATAAGAAAAAAAAAAATCTTAAGAGACGGGATATGAAGCCCTACGATCTTCTGTTAAACTGCCACTTCGTCAGGATTAACGGAGATGAAGCCTGGTACGGCTTCTCTCTACTCGGATTGAATACTAAAACTGGGTTAGCGACCGATGAGAAAAACTAAGAAATATTAAATAAAAAAGAAAATAACTTCCGTGGTGCACTGATCACACCTGAGCCACCTTGCTAAAGTTGCAATTAAAATTTTCCTTATATATATTTTTTGTGATACCTTGTACACGTGATTTCAATACAACTGACTCTAAACTACACGAGGATGACTGCGTATTTATCTGACAAACTGCTGCCCTGCTGTTCTTCATAAGACATTTTTTTTTTTAAAGTTTCCCTTCATATTCCCTTGTTAAACTCTGAACCTCTATTGAGGCCACATCCTGGCCTCAGGGAACATAATTAAAGCAAATTTGAAGCCAATACATGAGGTAGCTTTCACCTAAACTCACCATTTCTGGCACCGTTGTTCTATAGTATTTTTCAATATTTCTTACTATTTCCCGTTGGATGGGTGTGCAGCCCAATTTACACACACTTGAGTCCATCTTCTCACGGATGCTTTGAGTCAAATCTGGTATAAATTGATATAATATTTCTATACAGTAGTAGGGAAAGTGAAAAGGTTTCAGCTTACGTGAGCTAGAAGAATCTTTAATTATATTGCTACAGATCTACTGCTATTCATCTACTGAATAATAATAATAATAATAATAATAATAATAATAATAATAATAATAATAATAATAATAATAATAATAATAATTACAGATGATGAGAGATTTCCCAATCCCACAATATAATACTAGAATATCACATACGCAGTCTCTCTCTCTCTCTCTCTCTCTCTCTCTCTCTCTCTCTCTCTCTCTCTCTCTCTCTCTCTCTCTCTCTCTCATGTCAATCATATTTGATGGCTTGATCACCTTTCGGGAAAACAAAAATTAAGCAAAACATATACACTATATACACATAGCCACTTGTCAAATATATTCAAACCACTGGCCTACAAAGTTAAATTGTGAGCATAAATCAAAAGATCAGGTACATAAATGCTTTTTCCCTCCTTTAGTGGTGGTATATGTATAATATATGTATATATATATATATAGGCCTATATATATATATATATATATATATATATATATATATATATATATATATATATATATGTGTGTGTGTGTGTGTGTGTGTGTGTGTGTGTATGTATATGTATATATATATATATATATATATATATATATATATATATATATATATATATATATATATATATATGTTTGTGTAACCAAGAAGGGTTCGCCACACGCGTCTCTGGAATGATCTCGTGATTCACTTCCCAAGAGCGCCAGGAACGTCGTAAATTCCTGCATATGAAATGTACTGCTTCTACTCACTTTGTCAATACTTCATTACAATTATGGCAATAATAAAACACCATTACTGCAATTATGCGTATACGTTCGAAGAAGTAACAATAAAAGAATCTTATTACTACAAACAATCAAAACGATTACGTAGATATCATTATTTGTCAGTAAATTATTGACTTAGTTATCATTAAAACAACTTTGGTTTACGATGAGCGAAAAAGTCTGACAACCAGTTCGTCCACAATTATCATACGGAACAAAAAATCTATGACAAAAACAGACAGCCCACCATAACGCAAAAAAAAACTTTGGCCCAACCACATATAGCTTTTACGGTCGCTTCTGAAAGTGTTAATATCTAAATCTATTTCAACAGAATAATTGCAGCTGGTGTGTCCGCAGATATCCTAAATGAAATAAGGTTTCAATAAGAAAATGAATATGTTGATAGTTATCATTCTGATTAATGCGCTCTCTCTCTCTCTCTCTCTCTCTCTCTCTCTCTCTCTCTCTCTCTCTCTCTCTCTCTCTCTCTCTCTCAAAAGTATCCCAAACAAATGAATATATTAACAGTTATCATTCTGATTAAAGCTCTCTCTCTCTCTCTCTCTCTCTCTCTCTCTCTCTCTCTCTCTCTCTCTCTCTCTCTCTCTCCCTATGTCTGTCTGTCTCTAAAAAGTATCCCAAACAAATGAATATGTTAATAGTTATCATTCTGATTAATGCTCTCTCTCTCTCTCTCTCTAAAATATCCCAAACAAATGAATACGTTAATGTTCTCTCTCTCTCTCTCTCTCTCTCTCTCTCTCTCTCTCTCTCTCTCTCTCTCTCTCTCTCTCTCTCTCTCTCTCTCAGGAGTATCCCAAACGCAGTACACACTTAACATACTATTTTATTCCTTATCACCATTTATCTTAACGACTCAATTAGGGTGGACATAAATGAATACTTAACGTTTACGGTCCTTTATCACGCCATCACTACGACAGAATAATATGCACGAACCTCTAACTCATTCCTGTTATGAAAATAATGTCTCGTATTACATCCATCTATCCTATCAATATCTTGCATAATTAGCATATTCAGACAACTGAGAGAGAGAGAGAGAGAGAGAGAGAGAGAGAGAGAGAGACGAGAGAAGAGAGAGAGAGAGAGAGAGAGTCATAGTAAAGTAAAATTCTTGTTTCCATGACTATTGCAAACATTTGCACAATCGATTTTCAAAGAGAGAGAGAGAGAGAGAGAGAGAGAGGAGAGAGAGAGAGAGAGAGAGAGAGAGAGAGAGAGAGAGAGAGAGAAAGAGAGAGAGACTAAGCAACTCAGAAAAAATCGTTCTCCATTTAAATGGAATTAAAAAGTTCCACTTACAAGATTTAAGGGAAGGAACAGGGTCGATATTCCCCAAACTTTGGATTATGCTACTCGGGCGCAAAAATCTCTCTCTCTCTCTCTCTCTCTCTCTCACTCTCTCTCTCTCTCTCTCTCTCTCTCTCTCTCTCTCTCTCTCCTCTCTCTCTCTCCTCTCTCTCTCTCTCTCTCTCTCTCTCTCTCTCTCTCTCTCTCTCTCTCTCTCTCTCTCTTTGATGGCATACTATTAGCAGCAAGGGGTACCTCTCTCTCTCTCTCTCTCTCTCTCTCTGTGATGGCATGCCATTAGTAGCAATGGGTAACCCCCCCCACCTCTCTCTCTCTCTTGAAATCGATTGTGCAAATACTTGCAATATTCATGGAATAAAGAATTTTGACTCTCTCTCTCTCTCTCTCTCTCTCTCTCTCTCTCTCTCTCTCTCTCTCCTCTCTCTCTCTCTCTCTCTCTCTCTCTCTATACAAGAAAATTGATTGTGCAAATACCTACAACATTCATGAATCGGCGCGACGGAATTTCGTCTCAACAACGAACTAGACCAGAAAAGTGGAAAAGAAAAAAGTCTGCAAACCTTTGAAGCGCGACGTTTTGCTCAAAAGAACAAAAATGCAAAAAGCCATTTCACTAACAGGTGGCCCCTTTCGGCGGACCCCCCTGCAAGAGAGAGGCAGAAAATGGCATATTGCACAAGATCAAGCAGGCGGAAACTGCTGCAATAAGAGTGGGTCTTCTCGATCTATTTCTATTGCTCGTGAAACGATTTCATGTTTTTATCATCTGCATTTCAGTTCCTGCGCAAAATCAATTACTTTTTCGCTGATGAAATCGAACTTTATTAGAAGAAGAAGAAGAAAAAAACAGAGTTCACTACATGACCGATAACACATTTTTCTACAATTATGGACACACGATTATGAGTTCACCATATGATTCAACAAGACTTCTATAAGATTGATCAGCCTGATATGAGAGAGAGAGAGAGAGAGAGAGAGGAGAGAGAGAGAGAGAGAGAGAGAGAGAGAGAGAGACGTTGAATATTTAATCAAGTGCATGACCTGCCCTGAGTCCTCATTATCCCTACCATAGAGTCGAGAGATCCAAGCGATACTGATCGAATAACTAACAGATCACTGGCTTTGAACATTAATGCAGTACAAACGACAATAAACAACAGAACTTCATTAATTCCTGGTAAATTCGCTTCATATATTCAGCATAAAACCTCCGCATCTGTTACGGAACGATATTTGAAATCACGAGTTCAACAGTTGTTGCAACGACTGAATCAACAATGCAATATTTACGATCTTGGGTATGTAACTGATATTCTGAAACGAGGCCAAATTACACTTACCTTACCAAACAAATTGATGGAGACAATGAAAATGAAAAGGTCAGAACGGCCCGCAAAATGCATTTACAAATTTACCTACAAGTTTATCCCTAGCGTTAATTCATTTTGCGAAGGGGCGGGTCTTCAAGAAAAAAAAAAAAAAATTTAAGGACTATTGCCTATAAAAGTTCTGTCCTGATCTTGCAAGCCCTCTGTCCCACCCACACCCCCCACCTCCTTCCTCTTGTTGCAAGGGCTTGTCCCAACCGCCCAAATCGACAACGCCATTTCTCGCCAAGGCTAACAACCCCTACCAAGTGTGTGACGAGAAGCTCTCCCAGACTGTACAATATAAGTCGCAGACAAACCATTTACTCAGTGTCTGTGTCTTTTCTCTCCTTCTCCTCCTCCTCCTCCTCCTCCTCCTCCTCCTACCTGGCGACGTCGCCGACAGTTACGAAGGGGAAGAGGTCCCCGACCAACACTGACGACGAGGGAGCAGATACTGGAATCTCAACTCTGGCGAAGACCTTTTGTTAGTTATCATATCTGAGTTCGTATGATGTCAACCATGTTCTTTCTAAGTGAATTCTGACATAAAGCTCTCTTTATTTATTACCGTACCTGAGTTCGAGGACATAAACAACGTTTTTCACTGAATTCTGACAAAAAGCTCACTTAATATCGTACCCGAGTTCGATTATGTAAATAATGTTTTTAACCGAATTCTGACAAAAAGCTCACTTATTTATTATCGTACCCGAGTTCGATTATGTAAACAATGTTTTTAACTGAATTCTGAAAAAAAAAAACTCTCTTACTTATTACCGTATCTGAGTTCGGATGATGCAAATGATATTCAAATCCGAAAAAGATGACAATTATTAAGTAAACACCAACAATTTTACGAAGCAAAACATCTTCGTATATTAATATAATGTGCACATGATGAGTCTGCTGTTTCGAAATTACATTTAACTGAATATTCTAAGACGATCAGAATTTAGTCCATATTTTTAATTTCAAGAACACACAAGAACACACACCTTATAATTCTGCGCCGGTATTTAATAACCTTTCACAAAGGGAAGCATCAACAACATACGAAAAAAAAAAAAAACCTTGCCAATACGATACGCCAACACCTCGGCGAAAGAAATCAGACAACCACACCCAAAATCGTTCAGACAGCGACCTCCCCGCTTCTGCAAAACCATTTCCGATTACTCAAGACCTCACGTATTGTTGGGAGCGTCACGAGAACAGAAGCATAGAACTGAACGCTGAATTCTGGGCAGAGGCCAAGAACTGGGACCTGTGAGGCCATTCAGAGCTGAATAGGAAATTGAGAGTACTAAGGTTTGAATGGTGTAACAGGAGGGAAAGCTCGCAGTTGCACGATGACATAATTGTTACGAGAAGGTGGATAGCAAGATGAAAAAGAACATGAATGGAGGTGCAGCAACAGGAATGAAAAGGGTTGCAGCTAGGGGCCGATGGGACGCTTCAAAGAACCTTAAGTAATGCCTACAGTGCACTGTGTGAGGTGCACCCACGGCACTACCGCCACCCTCCTTCGGGAGACGCGTCACGAGGCTTTGGTAAAATTTTGTGCATTGAGGCTGAAGAATCCCTCGGTGAAACCGAGGTGAAAGACCTTAACCTAAGTAAACTCAATTATTCCGCTTAAGTCGAGACGAGACCTGAGAATAAAGGGCTAAGGCTTCCATTCGTGTTAGGCCCAGATTTTTTTTTTTTTTATCGCCGCTAGGCTTTGAATAGGTAAGTATGGCCTTTTATCAGCCTGTGCATAATAAATATGGACTAGGTTGAAAGAGGAATGTCCCCATAAATAAGATAAGAAAAGTAGATACTTAATGGCTTACAAACTTTTAGACAGCACGACTTCACTATACACTATGGGGTACTTGTTACACATCTTATATACACATAGGCTATATATATATATATATATATATATATATATATATATATATATATATATATATATATATATATATATACATATACATACACACACACATACAATTTCATATGTTAGTTGCATTACACATATCACATACTCGTATATAACCTTGATGCTTTTTACCATTTGCGTAAACAATGTAAATAAAACCCATTAGCACCGCGCGTCAGAGAGAGAGAGAGAGAGAGAGAGAGAGAGAGAGAGAGAGAGAGAGAGAGAGAGAGTTGAAAACTAACTAAATCAACGAGCTAATGCAGCTTATTTTCAAAATTAACGTTCGCACACTGTACAGTAGATTGTAACATCACTCCGAAATAATGCGCCCTTATTAACAATTCACAACCTCCAAAGGGCAGACGGACAACGAACACGTGAATACTCTCCCCTTACCACATATGAAACAGCAGTACTGAATCTAAATTTATCTTCTCAAAGTTGAGATAACTGAACAAAGTAAGAATATTTATTAGCGCTTAATGTCATCCCCCCCTCGAGGGAGTATTTTTATCCACCTTCGCGGTTAGTTCCTGTTAAGTTCCGCAAACTTGATACGTTGAAGGAGTAACGTTCGTTATAGACTTGCTGCCAAGGGTAGTCTATTATTATTATTATTATTATTATTCAGAAGTTGAACCCTATTCATATGGAACAAGCCCACAGGGACCACTGACTTGAAATTCAAGCTTCCAAAGGATATGGTGTTCATTAGAAAGAAGTAACAGAATGTAAAGGGGAATATAGGAAGAAAAGATCACTTATTAAAAAAGAAAAAAATAAATTAATTAAATTTCAGTTGGTCACTGAATGGGTTGGCTACTTCTATTCTGAAAATATCTAAAATAGGAATAGATGGTCTCCATGGCGAGAAATCATATATTCATTATGTCCATCAAAGTTACAGAGGAGCTCACCGAATGAAGGCTTTTTACCCCGTATCTTAATTCTAATAGTAAACAAATAAGAGTAAAACAGAATGTGAGGCCCATTTACGTAAATAAATTTTAACTGAATAAAAAACAAAATTTGCTGTTCGATGGCGGAAGTGAGTCCCATTTTTATATAAAAAATGAAATAAAAAAAATACTGAGCATAAAAGATTTCGACTAAAGCAGCCGCAATGAACACGTATCAAAAAATTTTAATTGGAAATGAATTGGGTTTCAAGATTTTATATCAGAGCTTGTATTTTTCTGACAGAATTTAAAGTTAAAAATCCATTAGCGAAAAAGGCCTATCGTGAGGGTCAGGTTGTTCTGCCTACGTCTTTCATACGTCAGCCTCCTGGCCTTTCATCGCTAGCTTTGTGTTCGGGTCTTTCATTCATGACTTCTTTTCCAGGGCTTTCATCCACATCTTCACCCGTAAGGCTTCCATCTACGACTTTGTTTCTGGGACTTTGGGAGTCGGGCTGTTCTACCTACGTCTTTCATAATATTATCTGGCCTTTCATCGCTAGCTTTTGTCCGGGACTTTCATTCATGACTTCTTTTCCAGGGCTTTCATCCACATCTTCACCCGTAAGGCTTCCATCTACGACTTTGTTTCTGGACTTTCACCCTTCCTTACACCTCTATAACTTTCTTACATGACTCTCGTCTCCTCATCTTTCTTCCCTGACATCAACTTAACTTTGGGTCTTCAATTACGTTCTCACATCTTTTCTGATGCTGTGTTACCAGTTTATTAGAAGATGAAAAACGGATGAGAGAGAGAGAGAGAGAGAGATGAGAGAGAGAGAGAGAGAGAGAGAGCCTGGAGATCGATTCCACCCACTAGTCGTGAGGGATTAACTTTTCGTGGCCCTCTCCCTCTGTGGAATAGTATATTACTTGTAGTAATTACTGAAAGCAGTGATCTTACTTCTGAGAAAGAGAAGAGAGGGGGGGAGGGGATTCAAGAAAGGGGGGGGGGTGGAATTCAAGTATGTCGTTTTACTCAATACATTTAAAAAAATTCAGAAATATATATATATATGTATATATAATATATATATATATATATATATATATATATATATATATATATATATATATATATATATATATATATATATATATATATGTCCTAGTCACCTTTTAACTTCGTGGCTATTACATTTACACATACACAAATAAATATATAAATATATATATATATATATATATATATATATATATATATATATATATATAATGAACGACTAATAAATAATCTTTCTCGCCTGAACAATCACTCAAGTAAATACAGACCTAATCAAAGACAAATTAAAATACTCAAAGCCTTAAGGACATCGAAAACAGAACGGTCTCTCACACTCTTCTACACTACTTGCCTTATTTCTAGACTAAGGACACATTCCCACTCATGCCTTGCGCGCAGTCCAATTCTCTTTCCCAAATTGATGAATTATATGGTAAAACAGCATTATTCATCTCCTTCTCTCCCTAAAGTGACATTTGCATATATTCTTCTCACAACCCACTATTAATGCTCTCTCTCTCTCTCTCTCTCTCTCTCTCTCTCTCTCCTCTCTCTCTCTCTCTCTCTCTCTCTCTCTCTCTCTTCGCACAATTTTGGTGGTCGACGATGTCTCCCATATAATGGAACACAATGCCAGAACAACATAAAATGCTCAACTTGGACCTCTGTTAGCAGACACACTAACTTAAAATGGCAACTTCTGGAAAATTCCAAGGTTCCTCAGGATAAAATAAAATAAAAAAATAAAACAAAAAACCTAACCATATAACGGACGAGAGAGAGAGAGAGAGAGAGAGAGAGAGAGAGAGACGAGAGAGAGAGAGAGAGAGAACAATTTACTTCGGTTACTTTGAAGTGTTCAGGGACATCTTGCAACACAGGACAGGTCGTTACAGGGTACTTACGTTCGTTTGGATTCTATTTGCACCGTACCCCTTTTCAAGTGGAGAATATTTGCGGCGAATTCCGTAAATGGGCACGAGAGGGCGAGGGTCAACCTTTGGCATCTTTTAATTTCCTTTCGTTAGAGAAGCGTCAAAGGAAACCTGTTTACATTGAGACTCGACAAAAAAAACGGTAAAAAAAGGGATAGCGTACGAGATGGAACGCTCCATGTGAAAATAAGTTTCTTACGTACACAATCCACCTTTGAATAACAAGCTCCATGTAAAAAGACTGCCCTAAAATGGGAGACTGCAGTATCTGCAAAAACACAAAACTGAGAGAAAAAAGGTAGATACTGCAGTTTTCCCTTGCCTTACTACTGATTTTCAGGTACTGCAAATGGGACCCCCTAAAGAAAGCATTGAAGCATCATTCTGAAACTGCAGTAACTTGTGTACCAGTGTTTCACGAGCCCAATAGGTGGCATATCTCAATTTCGAAAATTTTGCACACTGCAGTTTTCCATTTTAGGGCGAATAAGTATCTTAACGTAAACAATCACCTTGGAATAACACGAAACACCCAGAATTTTCCGCAGGCCAGTGGAACGCACGCGACTTCAATTGGCCTTTTAAACACTCGCTGACTCGAGAATGCCGTGTCTTAAAGGCCTGGGTACGCTGCTAAACACACGCATACCCAGTCCCGCCATACTATCATCACCGACTCTCATAGTGTACTGACGAAACAGGCACCGAGTTCAACGAATCCACGTGCAGATAGATGGGCGTAGGCGTCGAAGACGTGGGCGAACTGGTTACGCGTCTCAGATTACATTGATGAATGAAAGCGGCGCCCACCAAGGTACCAACAGGGATTCTGTTACCTTGGGGTATCGGTGAATGCCAATTGAACTAAGAGGCATTTAAAGATATGGGTTAAGATGGGTTGTTTATTTACACAAACACATACATACATACATATATATATATATATATATATATATATATATATATATATATATATATATACACAGTATATATATATATATATATATATACTGTATGCGTGTCTTACTGTAATCTAGCTCAATTATAATATATATATACTTAATAAATACAGAACTATACCACTAAATTAAACT
>JANJGK010007542.1:27500-30708 GCA_039081455.1 Macrobrachium rosenbergii | reverse complement strand
AAAAGCATTCCTAATCCCTTGTAGTTTGTTTAGATCTTACGGATTTTAATTCCTATTAAAAAGTTATGTCCGTACATTTGTCTTCTTTTCAGGTACAAATTACATGATAAATATATTTAGCTTTGTAGCGTGATGTTATTTTCAATTTGCCGTGAATTCATTTCACCTCATAAATATATTTCGTTCCTTACCGGTGCTTCATTTTCAATGAAAGGATTGAAATTTTTTCCAATAAATAAATATTTTCCCCAAATAATTAAAACTTCTGAGAAATGAATATCTTAGATAAAAAAGATTTGAATTTTTCTTATAAATAAATGTTTTCGGGGAAGAGAGTTCAAGTTTTTTTGATCAATAAATTATGGTTATAGATTAAAGAAACCACTTGTTTATGTCTGTATTTGTGTTATTTGCTCGAACCTGCAATTTATTCCCTTTTTCTAATATCAGGGAATTTTCAAATACTGCTTTTCCATTTCAGAATAATGCAGCTTAATCTTGATCCGATAATTCCAGAACTAATATACCACGCAATAAAAATCAAAATTTGGAGCCTTTGTGGCATAGAAAGGAAAAAATGTATGCGCTTGGAGTCTTAAATGAGAGAGAGAGAGAGAGAGAGAGAGAGAGAGAGAGAGAGAGAGGAGAGAGATGAGAGAGAGAGAGAGAGACTTACTATTCAGTTTATTACATTCATAAACTGAACTGAAGGGAAAACATTCACGACGGAGACTAGGCTCCTTAATTATGTAAATGAATCGTGACGCTTTGAGGATGTTGATTTGGGTACTCGCATGACCGAAGGGGAAGGTTTTTTTATGACAAATGAGGATGCAAGAATTATGAGTCAGTAGAGTTAAGTAGAATGGAAAGGTAACGTTGAAATTAATACGTGATAAATATATGGAACTCATATATGAGAATCAGTCTCATAGTGTATAAAGAATTGAATGCATTGTAATTTCACAAGGACATTGAATACTGAATATCAAGCATATGGTTATTAAAGTTTTTTTTACTTATATATTTTTAATGAGAGATTTCTAACTGGCAACTTTCGAGTTGTAGCTATCGTAAAGGTGAAACATAGATGATAACCTGATATTTTAAAGACAGCTCTTTATAATAATATTGGGTATTATGACTGCAAATATCCGACATTTTTGCAGTATCACAAACCATAGCCGAGTGCAGAAATGATCGCAAAATTGCGTGGTTTATCCTTACAGAGGTATTTTACGAGAGATTCCGCTGGTAGGATCATACTACGCCCCTATAAATTTCAGCGGTTATGCGATGGGAAAAAATATTCAATTTTCATCTTTTATTATATGGGTTTCTTAAAGACCCATCAAATCATTTAGAAGAACACGAACATCTAGATTTTCGTGAGATTCTGTCCTTTCACGTGGAACAACTATCTCATAATCATAACTTTGTGTCTGGTATTTTCCGTCAGGAAAATGAGCTTATAAGTGAGATTGGCCGTATGACCGTTACCCATTTGTACTGCCTTACATACGGGGTTATAAATAATTTTGTAGCGAGTATCATAAACGTTTGAATATGTAAATTTCATATACACTTCACACACACATATGCACACACATACACACACATCCCACACATACACACGCACACACACACACACACACACACACACACACATATATATATATATATATATATATATATATATATATATTATATATATATATATATATATACTGTATATATATATATATATATATTATATATATATATATATATATTATATATATATATATATATATATATATATATTTATATATATGCACATATATATATAATATATATATATATATATATTATATATATATATATATATATATAATATATATATATATATATATATATATATATATATATATATATATATATATATATATATATATATATATATATATATATATATATATATATGAGTGTGTGTATGTAAAGTAAAATAGTCATCCATTTGTTGTAGATGGAACAGTTACTGATGAGTTTCATTGGTAATTAATATGCAGTTTAATGTCCGTCTTTGATGCGATATCATTTGTTTATAAAATGGAAAAACAGCTACATTCTGCTATTCCTGATTTATGATAACAGTTGTTATACTAGGTAATGAAAAAATGCTCTAATTTGGTCTTTGATGTTTCATTAGTTGGAGTGTCTTCAAAGATATGTTCTTGATTAATGAGATGAATTTGAGTTGATAATTCATTTATGATTACACCACTTCGCGAACATAATGAATATAGATTTATATCAGAAACTATTTTTTAGAAATTAAGCGAAGGTAACAATATCACGCCCTTTGCGTATGGAAAGTAAAAAAATAATAATTAATTAAAACCAAGAGGGAAAGCAAATTGATAAGCAAATACTGATAGAGGAAAACAAAATAAAACAGAAAGAGCCATCCTGGAAAGACAAAGGCCTGGAATCCAGACCGAGTTATGGAAATGGATTCATTCCTCATCCCGGAACGAGCTTCGCCATTTCCTTCGGCTTCTCTCTCTCGTTTAGAGCCGGTGATTTTAAGTCGATTTATCGCCGCATTTACTATCTCCCGGCTGAAATAAGCTTCCGAAAGGACGTAGGAATTGTCAAAAGAGGATATCTAGGCATTTAGTTCTTGCATTATCTAACGCTGAGGGTGGAATTAACATCTTAAATCCTCGAATTGTTTGTGTCAAGTCTCTTGTTGCCTCTTTGCTTTCCTCGGCGTTTCGGAAATCAATTTGGTCCCTTCTTAACAAAACACGTGTTCAGTAGGCGTTTTATTGGAATATTATTCAAATTGTTTCCTTTGCTTGAAACGCGAATGTCTACATACTATGTAATTTTTTTAATAAAAATACGTAATTTTCAAAACTTCCATCATTTACAACACCATGAGAATTAAAGAAACAGGTAAAGTTGATTCATTTTATTAAAGAAGAAGCATTTAAAACGGATCAAAAATTCCTGAAGACACCATTCCAAGAGATCATGGAACCAAAAGCAAAGGTTCTTAATGACATAAAGAGGCTGGCCAGTAATTGCTCTTATATTTTATTGCCCTTGAGTTAAACTAAAATATGAAATTAAATAAAAAGTTTATAAAACCAGGTTCATAAGACAAAACCCACCATGTCCTAGAATTGAGAAACTGCCAATGCAGAGTAAAGGAATTTTTCAT
>JANJGK010007542.1:15000-22500 GCA_039081455.1 Macrobrachium rosenbergii | reverse complement strand
CTCATAGGACAAAGTTTTACAACTTACATGGCCAGTATACACACATCTGCTCCCTCTTTATAAATAAACCATCCAGTGAGGAAAACTCTGCGGACGTTTCACCCCTGTCCAGTCTTTCTTTTCCTCTTCAGTATTTCAAGTTGACCTTTGATTCCACATCAAGAGTTCTTTCGTTCTAATACCTTCATCATCTATCCCTAATTTTTTTTTCCTTTTTTTTAGTATGTTTACTGACTCTACGTGCTTTACTTTGTGACCAAATTTGGAATGATATTCTTAATCCTACAGCTGAATCTGTGGAAATTCTGGAGCTCATACTTCGTATAAATATCACGCTGTTGAGCAGCCTGGCACAAGATTCATTGTCTTCTTTTCTTAACTTTTCCACTATCATTTTATTCTTTAGAATTATTGTCTATTGCATTTCCTCCTCCTCCTCCTCCTCCTCCCCCTTCCCCTTCTCCTTCCCAAATAGCCTCTTGATGGAATGAAGGACAATCCCCATCCTCAGTTCTATTAACTCTGCGATATAAATCGTTGGTCTAAAGCCGAGGAATTCTCCTCCATAATGCGAACTTTTGAAATGCTGTTGAGGCAGAGAGACTGACAGATAGACAAATGACTGGTGGGATATCAATTGAGCAGTTATAATAAAATCAATGTGTGTGTGTGTGTGTGTGTGTGAGAGAGAGAGAGAGAGAGAGAGAGAGAGAGAGAGAGAGAGAGAGAGAGAGAGAGAGAGAGAGAGAAGGTACTTCTGAATGTATTTTTGGATTTTGTAGAGATCTTTGGCGTATTCAGTCACGGAATTTGATAATAATAGCAATCTTTTTATCATCACAATATCATTCCATGTTAATGCTATTATAACAATTATAAGAAGAGCATCAATATTACTACACCTGTATCTCCATTAATTACTACGACAATTTCAGGAAATAAGCCTGTAGCTACTAGGCTACTATTATTACTACCATCACTATTAAGTATAGCAACGGAATTTAGAACATTTTCAAAATATTTCCCATGACTAGCTTAACCTCTGACCTTTAATCTTGACAGCATGTCAAAATAATTGAAACCTAATCACCTTTTCATTTCGCAGCAGTAGAAAATCAAATAAAAAAATCCTGTATTGCATGGATCACGTCCTCTCATATTTGGCGATAATGATGAACATTACGTTAAAAATAATAATTGAAATATGTGTTGGGATATCATTAGATTGTTTATAATGATTGATTATTTTTCTTATATATATATATATATATATATATATATATATATATATATATATATATATATATATATATATATATATGCATATATGTATATATACATATATATATATATATATATATATATATATATATATATATATATATATATATATATATATATATATATATATATATATATATATTATGTATAAGCTAGATGAACCATGTTCAACTCTCAGGACAGGATGCTCCGTTACATTACATTAAGCTTCTGTTGACCTAATGAGTGAAGTGAGTCGCACCTAGGGTTCAAAAAATCTTTGGGGGTTAATATATATATATATATATATATATATATATATATATATATATATATATATATATATATATATATATATATATATATATATATATATCCCTTGGGTTAGACCCAGAGCCTGGATGTGATGGACAAGAAGTGGCTGTCCCTTACATTAGTCATATCAACTAAAATCCGTTTCGTATTATATGAATGATGGATATATATATATATATATATATATATATATATATATATATATATATATATATATATATATATCCCTTGGGTCTAGACTCTCACCTCCATCATTCATATAATACGAAACTGAATTTAGTTGATATGACTAACGTAAGGGACATCCACTTCTTGTCCATCACATCCAGGTTCTGGGTCCAACCTTTCCTTCTCCTCTTCGTATTTTGCTTGGACGAATTTCCCTCTGCTGCTGACGTCTTTTTCTCCTGTGTATTAACTCCTTTTATTTTGCTCTGTCTTGTCTCTGACGTCGGTAGCTTTGATGTCAGCAGAGCGCGAGAGACATCAGTCGCCTTTCACGTCAACGTTTCTCTCGGGGCGTTTAAATTCTCCTTTAAATTCAGTTTCTGCTACAATGCTCCTGACAGCATGTTCTTGTTGATGAGCGTGCTTCCATAATCGTCTAATATTTATTCAGATATTATGTATTTTTATGGATTAGAAAAAAAAATGCTTACAGTTTACAGTGAAATCAGTGCTGAGTTTCAGTAATTGATTAGATGATTTGTTGATTTCAAAAGCAATTATTCATTTCGACGTCCAACATCACTACATTTCCAAATTGAATGATTTGTTCTTCATAATTGTTTGTTCCGAATATAAGAAAAGAAAAGCAAATTCCATTCCAAGGGGACGCAGGTGATCACAAATTTTAATGACGGAAAATCATATAGAGACAACCCTTCATTTTTGCTCTTCAATGTCAATTACCCTCCAAAAAGTTCATTAAATTTGTTTTTCTTTGGATCTGACGTAAGGGTGAAATTCCCCTCCCTTTGTCTGTCTGCCTGTCTGTCTCTCTCTCTCTCTCTCTCTCTCTCTCTCTCTCTCTCTCTCTCTCTCTCTCTCTCTCTCTCTCTCTCTCATATATTTAACAGAAGTATTATTCGCCATCTCTTTCCTGTTAAAGAGAGAGAGAGAGAGAGAGAGAGAGAGAGAGAGAGAGAGAGAGAGAGAGAGAGAGTATAGCAGCCCAGGATTTCACGTTAATATGTACGTGAAATGATAACGGAGTAACCAAACCAGAGAAAGCAATCAAGTGTCAAAACCAACCCAAAGATGTCATTCATACTGAGTCCAGCATTTATTTTCCAGTTCCAACTCTTTCCCGTAATCTTGGAGCCAAGAATCTTATTTCTTTAACGCTATCTTCCTCAGTGTTCGTGTGAATCACCTCTTCCGGCGAAAGTTTCACTGCAAAATATTCAGAGTTGATCAACGACCTTGCCAAGCCTCAACTTCGATTTAATGAATAAAGTTTTGGAGAAGTCGACTGGGATATTGCTTAGCTTCCTTGGTGTTCCCTTAAAACTGGCCTTGGGCTAATAATGGTATTTATATATCAATTTTTTTTATTTCATCTGCCGTACTTCCTTCACTCTACTTTGTTCCGTATTGTACGGCTCCATTATATTTTGTAGTCTTTTTCAGCTTATTCAAGATTTGATGTGGAAATCTTGAATAATAATGATAATTATAATGATAATGTTTTATTCTGCTGTTTTAGTAATTTAGCTATTAATACAGAAAGTTTCTATATATGCGCGTCACAGTAGTCCTGAGTTCTTGTCTTCCGTGGTTCGAGCCCACAAAACGACGAACTTTTATTAACACCTAAAAAATTCCTCTTCGGGTAACATATATATGAAAATATATTATTTCCTAGGTAGAACGAATTGGGTATTAAAGAACGTTTGTAGCTTGATGCATGTATATGAATCACGGTGAAGTGATAAAATTCATATATATATATATATATATATATATATATATATATATATATATATATATATATATATATATATATATATATGTATATATATATATATGTATATATATATATGTATATATATATATATATATATATATATATATATATATATATATATATATATATATATATATATATATATATATATATATATATATATATATAATATATAATATATACATATGGGAATGTAGTAGGAACAAAATTAATTGTAAAAACGAAATAACCGCAATGAAGAAAAATAAAAAGTAAAAGTCGAAATATTCTTTATTCATATATTTGTTTTAAGCTAATAGACAATACAAGCTTAATGAGCCCAAGACCTAATTAGGCGGCCATTCATATCCTCGTTATTAGTTTCTGATTATAAGAAAATGATTAGCCTTAATTTTTCATGAGCCCGCAATTTTCTTTATTGACCTTGGAGAGAGCAGTTTAGGCCAGGGTATTATATTTCACAGAGGCGCGATTATTTCCCAGCGGATTCTCGAAATATGACTTTCTAATTAATTCTTTGTCAGCTGACAATTCTCCTGAAGAATTATTTTGCAGGCTTTGTTGACGTTCTATTTATCTCATGAAATGAGGGTGAATTTTATTCAATGAATAAAGGTGCTTGATAATTCTAGGAATATGTGCTGATCAGTTTTTAAATTCGTGATTATAGCATCCAAAAATATTGCCCATTGAAATTTTCCCTTTCAGCTGTTATCGTTTCACCATCACCATCATTATAATTACCATCATCATCGGTTTCCAGGTAAGATGAGTTCTCCCCACTGCCATCTGTCTTGTGCACTTCCGCGTGCCGTCTGTCTTTGTCCGCCCCGTTTTCCATGATTTCCAGGGTCTTCCTACAGGTCTTCGTTCTTCTGTTTTCGTATCTACTGTTTTTAGGGCTAATCTCCCTCTCAGTCCTTCTCCTTACATGTCCAGACATGTATAATGTATGAACGTATGTATGTATAGATAATGGTATTCTGCTAGTCGCTAGGACGTTCACCTTACCAGTGAATGACCTCGTGGAAGAGGGCCTTGACCTTAACAGCTAACTGTAGTGGCTCCCCTTGAGAAATTTTATACCCCCATCAACATTTTGATAACAATTGTTTCCTGTCTATGCTTTTTCACAAACACCTTTATTAATTTTTAAATAATATTTTTCACCCAAAATTTGAGATACCAACAGTTCCTAAAGTATCATTTTATACAAAACCCTTAACCTACTGTAAACATTTTTATCCATACTTACGACGAACTTGAATTAATGACCGGTAAGCAATGACGTTGGGTCTCTGTTTAAACACAAAGAAAAACGTAATCCATTGATGGCCTCGGGTGTCATTGAACTGTTTAATTGCCCCAGATGTGACCTGGGAAAGTGGGTTGTTGAAGGTGAAATTAGGCTCGCATCGTGGCGTGAGTTACCGAACTTGTTTAAAACTATCAAACCCGTCTGCCCGGCATTCGCACGCATACTAGAACACGCTAAAAATGTAAATATAACATTGATTACAAAGATTTCAAAATAATTGGTAAGGCTCCAAATGACCATCAGTTGTCTATACTTGAATCACTGTTCATCGAACAGCTGGTTCCCCAGTGAAATGGTCAGACCACGTCAACTCCTCTGTACCTCTCGTAAGTTTCCGTTGGAACCAAACGGGCCCTTTGTGTCACTCAGTCTTCGCCTTCAGTAACTGCTCGGTACACTTCGTTTTGCTTTGATACCGTTATTATTTGATGTTTATTCTACAGTAGTATTTTTTTTTTTATTTAAGCCTTAGTCTGTTTTATTTTCTTTTATTTTTATAGCTTTCATAATGAGACAGATGCCCCTGAAACGTCAGCCAAATAATGTGTAATGAACACAGGATTGTCGTTCTTCCCATAGCTGCTGCTACGCACACACACACATACATACATACATACATACATACACACACACACACACATATATATATATATATATATATGTGTGTGTGTGTGTGTGTCTGTGTGTGTGGGTGTGTGTGTGTGTGTATCATTTAGTTATTCACATTCCGCCTTGAAAAGAGATAAGTCAGACTGTTTGGAAAACAAGGAAGATGGTAGCGGATTACACAATCAGGAACCGTAAAAGGAAGAAAATTTCACTTTCAGGAGCTGTATGGTTTGAAACCGATATATATATATTTGGTTGGCTCTTGACTTTGTAACTTCCACCCCGCGGATTGTGAACAAATTTGCACGGACAAAGAGAAAGGGAGAGTTAACACATGAATTTGACCTGTTTTTAGAGCACTGACTAAACTAACAAATGTGAAACAACTAATGACTGTTTAAATTTTCTCATTCATGGTACGAATCAGCATTCCCGTACCGTCCGAAATGAAGGTAATATCTGTGAGATCGAGACAGCAAGTCTGATGACCCTATTGATGTGACGTAAATTCCAGAATAACCAACCAAATTACCTTTATTGTGCAAAAACTTACATAAGAACTTGTGTTGGGGGGTGGGGGGGCGGGGGACCGGCCAGGACTGGACGTGCTGAGCGTCTAAACGTGTAGAGCATCACCCGTAGGGTTTCAGCGGTACACAGTTAAAATATGAATATACGCTTTCGTAAAAAACCTTCGGCAGTAACAAGTTGTTCTGCCCTGGGCCAAAGGTCCCTGTATGCAAATGAGGACAATTGTCACTTTTATCACGTCATTTGCATCCTGCATCAGCTTCTCGGGTCAAGGAGAAGAAATTCGTCTTTCCCGTTTTCTTATTTTCCTGTTGTCCTTGCTCAGGACAAATCGGCTGGAGTTGCAGAGTTCTATTGTATGTGATTAACCGCTATGGAAAAATTAAGTCTTTTTGGCTTTCATTCAGGGAAAATGGATGAGAATGAAATGTGTATAGAGTCTTTTGTTTGTTAAGATTCTGAAATCCCTCAGAATTTTGTTTCCAAATTAGTGCATTGTTATAAAGAGGGGATATGGAAAGCTGATTTGCAAATAGCAGAAAAGCCTTGTCAGTATAGGTGCACTTATCATATATTTCTATGCGGCTTTAAGTTATTCTAAGGATATAGTCAATCTGATATGACCGGGTTAATTTAGGTTAATATTTGGATGTATAAGAATTTCATTTGTAAAATTTATGACTAATGTGCACTAAGTGAAACAGCCCTAAACTTTGAATATCTCTTTACTCGCTTGGTTCGAAGTAATAAAGATTTGAAAATGACTGCAAATCACAAAATAGCAAAAGAACTGAACATGTGATAGATATATAAATATATAAATATATAAACAAATAAAAGAATAATTTCACTCATTAATAAAGCCACTTATGCAGAAATGACGTGTAACAGAATATATAGTTAGCGGAATGAATATTGTTGCCTGAAAGGATGAGACACAACAGCACACTTCAGTTCAGCGTCGTCACTAAGTGGGGGATCTAGAAAGAAAGGCGAGTGGATTCCTTTTCGGTGTCCGTCTTGAATCTCAAGTGAGAAGTTTTGTATCTTATGGGGTCAAATGTATGTGTGTGTGTGTGAGAGAGGGAGAGAGATCCTTATTTTTTTAACGCTTTACCTTGAACCTTTTTTTTAATAAATGAAATCAGCTCCATAAATCTAATATTCACCCAAGATAGTGTAGGTTTGGTGCCATGTAAAAGTCATGATTTCTAGTTTCATTTCCTTCCTAGAAAACACAGTTGTCAATATAAAAATGGCAGCTTTTATACTAAATACATCCAACTGAATCTTTTTAAATATTGAAGATTTCGTTACGGAAATTAAGGTTTCATATATTGGTCAATTCTCCACAGTTTTTTTTTTTTTTTCTCTCGCTTCTAAACTAAACAGAAAATACTGCGAGAGCCTTTTCACGTTGTTTAGACAAACAATTCCTTCAAGGTTTTGTCACAGATATTTATAACCGCTTTTTTTTCTTACTGAATTCGTTCAATGA
>JANJGK010007542.1:0-10000 GCA_039081455.1 Macrobrachium rosenbergii | reverse complement strand
ACTGCATTCATGAAAATCAAACAATTTATAAACTTCCTCTGCAAGACCACTCTGACACTACCAGCCACGAAAAAAGAATCAGTACATTACTCTCTACGATAAATTCCACGTCCTCTGCTTCGCCGTTTCATTCCCATCATGGAGGATTACCGTCCTTCCATCATAGATAAGATAAAATGGAATGATGATTCCCTGTCACGACGGAATAACAATCGCAGACAAACAACGAATCTGAAGCTTTTTCTCTGTCTGCAATATTAGGCTGCTAGATAATCCCATGACACATTGATATCGCCTCTCTGGCCGGAGGCGACGATTTGCGCGTTTCCTGTGTTAGTATATCTTAGGAAATGCACTTTTTGGAGGCGTATTGTATCATGTCAGTAATTCTTGGGAAATGGCGTTTTTATGTGTGTATTGTATGCTGTCAGTGATTCTTCGGAAATGCACTTTGCAAGATTGTGTTATATGAGATCGACAATTCTTAGGATATAAAGTTTTGATGGTCGATTCTGAAACTATCTACAAAAAAAGGAGTATTTAACATATTTTCATCAATTTATTAACATGTTTAGCAAGTGTCAGTATTATTGTTCAATGTTTCCTATGAAATGCATCCGTGGTAGGTTTTTATATAAACAAATAATAAAAAACTCTTATGCAGATAATTTCTATTTATTCAACTCAAAGGATAAATCACGATATATGAGAAGCACTCCAAAATTTTAGCCTCGCCGCATTTATTCTTAGGAAATGAAAGTAAGAATGAACAGTCCCCGAAATATTTACAGAGTGGCTCGGGTATTCTTGCTTCCTTGGAGGCAATTATAGCTGGCATTGTGCGCTAAATAATACCTCTGGTGGAATTCTAATATCAACAAGAGTTATGTATTGCAGTTTAAAGGGATTGGGCGTTTGTACTGCAGTGAGAGAGAGAGAGAGAGAGAGAGAGAGAGAGAGAGAGAGAGAGAGAGAGAGAGAGAGAGAGCCTATTTCTCATGCGGTCGTCTTTGAAAATTCGGTAAGCTACCTCGCACAGAAGGAGAGAAAGAGAGAGAGGTGTAGTCAGTCAGAAAAACAAACAAAGAGAGAGAGAGAGAGAGAGAGAGAGAGAGACGGCAGGAAAAATATACTCCCTAAAACATTAATATTTTCTGATTGGTAATTATTTAACGCAAAAGAATAGGGATTAAATACAAACAGACAAACTGTAATTATGAAGCGGAGAAAATGAATTACTCCGTCAGAGAAATATCTCGACGCGGCAGGTGCACTGTAGGTATTACTTGAGGTTTTTTGGAGTGTCCCTTCGGCCCACAGCTGCAACCCCTTTCATTCCTTTTATTGCATCTCCGTTCATATTCTCTTTCTTTCATTTTACTGTCCACCCTCACTTAACAACTGGTTTAAGCGCAGCTGCGAGTTTTCCTCATGTTACACCCTTCAAACATTTTTACTCTCAGTTTTCATTTCAGCGCTGAATGACCTCATTGGTCCCAGCGCTTGGCCTTTGGCCTAAATTCTATATTCTTCTCTACTCTGATGCATGCCATTCACAATTGATCCCTGACCCCTTTATCTTATCTGGCGAGAGAGAGCAGCCAGATTCGCTGAACAGCAGCACCAATAAGCAGTAAATGTGCCTCGCTGTCGAACTTCTCAGTTCCAGAGGTCCTTTATTCCTTACACTGTTGGACTGTGGAGCAGCCTCCCAGAGGAAGTCGTGCAGTTGGAACTTCAGAAGTTCAAGCGAAGGTGCAGTACATTGCTACCTTAATGCTATTCCCCTTGCAGTTTAATACATTTTTATCTGTTTGTTAATTTATTATTTTTTTTTAATAATTGAGGTCTTTTCTCTCTGTATTTCCCTTTATCTAGTCTTTCTTCTCCCTAAAGAACACTATATTCTTCGGAAGCTTGAATTTCAAGTCAGTGGCACCTGTGGGCTTATACCATATAAATAGGTTTCATCTTCTGAATAATAATAATAATAATAATAATAATAATAATAATAATAATAATAATAATAATAATAATAATAATAATAATAACAACAACAAAGCTGAACCGGTCAATCCTCCACAGGAACAGCACGATTTTCCTGAGACTAGAAGTTCGTGACCTACAGGATAATAAAGACTAGGAATCAATGGAAAGAAATGGAACAGATTCCATCGCCTACTTACAGGCAAAATATTTAAGAATGAAAATCATGTTCGACTAAATTTCGTATTGGACTCCGTAAACCGTTGAATGTTTAATAATTTGTAAAGGTTATTCCAGTAATCCATCAACATTCAATTTCCGTAACGAGGATTATTTCTGGATAGGTACTGGAAAATGGGTTATCAGAAGAAATTTTGTTTTTAAGCTTGCACTATATTTATTTGATGTTCTTTACTGGAAAGTCTTTACTTATATATATATATATATATATATATATATATATATATATATATATATATATATATATATATATATATTATATATATATATAGATGAGTCTGCTAAGTAAAGGACGACAGAGTCGAAAGGCCTCGCAACACTCCAGTGTTTCCCTTTCCTTCGTGGATTTTATCTTTATTTATATATTCATCACGTTCCATATTTTCATGATTCAGTCATACATATATGCATATAAGAGTGTCATTCAGCATTTAAGTGTACAAAAAGGATTTCTGTGTTGATAATGATTACGACTTGTAAACTAGGTATATATTATCATAAATTTAATTATCTCCGTGATATGATTAAATTTATGATATGTATGTAGTTTACAAGTCATGATCATTATCAGCCTTTTGTATACTGAAATGCTGAACGGCTTTCGCGAGGACTTTTCGTAAGGAAAAGTTTGCAATAATAATGACAACTTTTCATGTAAAAAATAATATAGAATCTCTCTCTCTCTCTCTCTCTCTCTCTCTCTCTCTCTCTCTCTCTCTCTCTCTCTCGCTCTCTCTCTCTCTGGAGCATAACTTTTTATTAATTTCCGACAGCAGGACATTTTTAGTTTAATAATCAAATATTTGCCGTGGTAACAGGACCGACATAAAGCTTTTATGTTTTGCAAGAAAGTAGAAGGAAAAATTTAAGTTGCATTTCATAGAATCAAAACTTAATTCTCAGACTCGAAGTCATATTCATAACATTTTCTTTTGTTTATATCCAAATTTCAGATGTAAACGACTGAGTTTAATCTTTAATTGTTTCTCAGATTTTGTATTTAGAATTCTTAGAGTGACCACGATACTTTAGACCTGTAAGGTTGTGGAAAATTAAGTAACAATTTCTGAAACGTTTTTAAGATATTACTTTTATACGTAGTGACTCCTTTTAATACAAGGAAGCATTAAGAATGAGAATCGAAGTTACCACCAAAGTTAACAATTACCTACATTGATTTCAACACAAATTACAAGAATCTTACATAAACTAGTGTCCGCTTTAGATACATGTTGCTCCATTGTCAACGAGAATTGAGAAGAAAACGTGAAAAGATAAAGTTTTACCCAAATAAAAAAAAAGACCAAGAGAATAAAGAAGTAAGAGCAAGAGCCATAACACCAGTTTCAGCCTGACATGAGACTGACCATTGCCTTGGATTTCGAATGACTACCCCGAATGGGATCCCACCAGGAAGAGAAAGCTACATGAAGACAAAACGACAGGGGACCGTAGTTTTTATCGAAAAAGCGTATCAGTGCCATCAAAAAAATGACGGTAATGGAAGATAGGGTTGAGACTGCAAATATTGGCCTAGGGACATTAAGTACTGCACCGAAGCTCTAAGATACTTTCACACAGGCAGGACATGGACCAGGCGAAGGCAATTGCAAACATTGAGTTTATTTATCGTTAATAATTGTTAATATTAATCGTTAATTCTTAATAATCATTAATTAACATTAACAATTAACAATTGTTTATATAATTCGTTAATATTAATCTTTATTAGAGATATCGTTTAAAGGGATATGCGGATATCCTATGCGTTTTATAAATGAGGATGATCATCAATGATGCGGAAAGGGTATGAAATCGTGCGACTCGGAATTTTCTTCCCGCCTCCGTTTTCTCAAACCTGTAAAATCTTCAATCTTAAGAGATCGGTCCTACGATAACCTTCATCCGCTTTTTCCTTGAATTCGGGACTGGGCTAGTTTCAGACCTTAATATACCCTTCCTATCAGCTTCGCATGAGGTTATAACTTGGGGAGAAGGTTATGATTTCTCAACCATTCTAAAGTATGAACAGTCCGTAACTTAAATAACTATTGAGCAACATGAGAAGCTTCTTAAAAACGTACCTTTTCTTCCGTCTTTTACCTTTACTTATCAAAGCTTCCAAAAATGAGAATACCATAATGCAAAAAAAAAAATTAAATAGATGAATAAATAAATAAAAGACAGGAAACACAAATAAAAGAATCCAGTCTCTAAAAGAAACTTCATCGCCCATAACAGCTTCAAGTCGGAACCGACAAACGAAGGGAGAGCCGATTAAAAGATGACAGTATCATACCAAATTATTCATTAAACCAGAGGCTTTCATATCGGATAACGTTTGCGGGGCCTTGTTCACATGGCCGAAATTTGCATGCAATTATTACTGCCGAGCTGCCAAGCGTCGGTGATAGTTACTTCGGCGAGATTAGAACATCAGCGAAGCGCTTAGGCGAGCTGGAATGTGATTGGCATATGCTTTGGAATATATTACTGACAATAGATGTAATTGGCTGTGAACGGCTATAAGCATTCTGAGGCGTAGTATGCATTAGGGTTGAACTGCATCTTTTTGCATTATGAATAAGAAACTAAAGTTTGTAATTACTTGACACATTGCGTTATTCTGATTTCGCTATCGAATTTTCAGTCCGTCACTCAAAATCTGCATTCCTCTTAAGAAGTGTAAGTCCACATCCTAAATAAGCAAGAAATACCGGACATCGAAAAAGATTATACTGTAAGCCTAATCATTTTCGAGTTCACTTGTCGCAGACACCCGTTGGGAGCGTCCAAATACCGGTTTCGAGTGAAGGAACTCATGGGGGAAGAAGCAAAAGGCGGCAAAAGGCCTTGGCAAATTCTTGTATATTAAAAAAAGCTAAAAAAAAAAAAAAAAAAAAAGACGTTCATTAAACAAAGACCACGATGTAACACCAACAAGTGAACTTGACCCTTAAGGAAGTGAAAGACCTCAGGTCTTCATAAACGGTCGTTTCCGAGTCCTTTCCTTCTCTAATGAAGCTGCTTTCTTGGCTCATTTCATTCGCAAGAGATTTGCTGCCGCAAGAATAAGACAGGACGCCGAAAGGTTCAGGATCTTTGCTCAGTCCTGGAATATATGTCTGCCTTTTCGTCTCTTTTGGTCGAGTGCCGTTCGAAGGTCCACATCAATACTCATATTCCTTTTCTCCCCCTGACCACACGTACGGTTCCTCTCGGGGAAAAGGTCCGTGTTGGCACAAGACCAGTTCAATCTAAGCCGAGCGCTTTCACAATTGTCCATAAAGTAATTACTGGTTGTTACATATTAAAAGGAACGTAATTCCTAGCAACTGCAAATATTAAGCCATAAAAGGAACGTTATTATAGCAATTAAGAACATAAGACGAACGTATTTGAATCTTAATAATTATGAAATATAAATGAAGCAGCGTAATTACAAGTAAAACCAACTAGAACTTTCGGATGCTATATTCTTGAAGCGGAAACCGACTAACGAACAAACGCGACTTTTAGTGAAAGTAAAAGTGTCTTCCATGTAATAAGACCAAAAGTATTCCCTGATAACTTTACAGATACATTACTGAGCATCACTTGCCTTTACCATTAATAATCGAACAAAGTGTTTAATGTGCAAAAAAAAAAAAAAAAAACCTGTTGACGATTAAAGTTAGTTCTTGGAACTGGAGTGACCACCGTGTATCTCATTACTGGGAATTTCGTCAATGACCATGTCACGTTGAAAGCACTGCTTCTAGTCCGTCTCTCTCTCTCTCTCTCTCTCTCTCTCTCTCTCTCTCTCTCTCTCTCTCTCTCTCTCACACACACACACACACACAAACGCAGGTTATGACGAAATGTACATAATGCAGATTATCAAACATGTACGTATGCAAGTGCTACCACAACTACAAAAACAATTTAGAAAATATTATGAAGTTTTCTATCTATAGCAGTAATAGGAAAGTAAAACTACTGAACAAAACAGCGGTTGGTAAAGAAGAACTTGTGACGAAAGACAAGGAAATAAATGAAGATATCTTTCGAAAGCACTCCAGGACTGGATTCGGAGAAGGCCTCTCTCTCGTCAATTGTATGGAGGATTCAAAACACCCTCCCCTTCGGCGTCTTCTTCCCTTCGATAGGTTTAGGAAATGGGATTTTTGATGGAAGTTGAAGCAGCGACTGCCCTAGGGTATAAGCCGTGAAGAAATTATGCAGAGGATCTGAGCAAAGTGCCCGTGCCTACGATTTGTTTCATAATTTGTAATTTGTGTTTCTGAGAGAGAGAGAGGGGGGTTGCGATAGGGGGCGGAGGAATGTAGTGAAGGAATACAGAATAAAAAGTAACATGAAATGTAAATATATATCAATATGATCATTAACAGGTATTGAAAGAGAGAGAGAGAGAGAGAGAAAGAGATCGTTTAAAATTTTAATTGAAAGCTGATCAGAATCAAAAGCAATCACGGAGTATAGTTACGGGATGTAGAATAAAAGGTAAATTAAATTGTAAATATAACAACAATATCATTAGCAATTATTGGGAGAGAGAGAGAAAGAGAGAGAGAGAGAGAGAGAGAGAGAGAGAGAGAGAGAGAGAGAGAGAGAGAGAGAGACCCTGTTGTGAAAGGTGCTGAAATAACACAATTCTCTGGACATGCCTCATTAATATTTAAATGCTATTTTTGCCGGATGTTCTTTCAATGATTAATGAGCATACAATGACACTAGCATTCATTTTTAGTTTTCTGTAAAAGAAAACTTGTGCCGGCCTTGTCTGCCCCGTCCGCACATTTTTCTGTCCGCACTTTTCCTGTCCGCATTTTTCTGCCCGCCCTCAGATCTTAAAAACTACTGAGGCTAAAGGGCTGCAAATTTGTATGTTGATCATCCATCCTCCAATCATCAAACATACCAAATTGCAGCCCTCTAGCCTTAGTAGTTTTTATTGCATTTAAAGTTAAAACTAGCCATAATCGTGCTTCTGGCAACGATATAGGATAGACCACCATAGGGCCGTGATTAAAGTTTCATGGGCCGCGGCTCATACCGCGTTATACCGAGACCACCAAAAGATAGATCTGTTTCGGTGGCTTTAACTATACGCTGTAGCGACTGTTCAGAAAACTCGATTGCGCCGAAGAAACTTCGGGGCATTTTTTTACTGTTTTTTTTAGCTTGAGTTCATTAAGGAAATATTTTCAGCTCCCAAAGTTGGTGGCCATCCTCCTCGTATTCATTATTTAATTAATAATAATAATAATAATAATAATAATAATAATAATAATAATAATAATAATAATAATAATAATAATAATAATAATAATAATTTAATAATAATAATAATTTTGACAGAGGCATCATGAGTTATTAGGTATGTGCCATACTGAAGTCGCTTTCATAATATTCATATTATTCTTGCAGATGTAAAAATAGCTTAATCATTGTCAGTAATATAGGAAAAAGCGTTGTATATACTTTTCTTGTGAAAGTATTGCAAAGCAGTTCAACGTAATTTCATCTGCTTCATTTAAAATAGAAAGGAACAAAGGAAATAAAATTTTGGGAGAGTTTAGCCTTTCTTGAGAGCAGAAAGAAGGCAGTCGTAAGGATAAATCTAACCTGAATCGGGCACTCAGATCGGCGGTCCTTTTGAGAGTTCCTCCATCATCATATTCATCTCATCATCATATTCATCTCATCATCATATTCATCTCATCATCATATTCACGAAGCCATCATCATCTGCTTAATATTAGAGACGACCTGGGAGAACTGCATCTGCCGAGTGAGTGTCAATCCCGACTGAGATGAAGCAGCATCCGACTTCTCTGTCTGGTCTCTTCATCTCATTCTCGTTCGGCATTTCTGCCAGAGGGATGCTTTCAGCGTGCGCTGGTGCACGTTTTCGTGATGGTGTGGACGCGTATGAGAGAGAGTGAGAGAGAGAGAGAGAGAGAGAGAGAGAGCGAGAGAGAAGAGTTTGATATGGTGGTATTTCTGAAGAGAGTAAAGGAAAAAACAGAGTGAGATTAACAATAGTATCATCACTTACAAAAAGGAGAGAGAGAGAGAGAGAGAGAGAGAGAGTGTGTGTTTATATGATAGTGTTACTTACAACGGTAAAGAGATAGAAAAGTAGAATGAGATTGATAATGACAGAGAGAGAGACAGAGAGAGAGAGAGCCTATAACTCTGATGCTGTCACCTGTAAAATGTAAAGACAGAGAGAGAGAGAAGCGTGAGAGAGAGGAAGAGAGAGAAAACCTGAACTATAGAATCAAGCCCCACCTGTCACCTCCTAATGATCAATCATCATTTCCCCAAAGCCTGAGAAATTGCTTTAATCGTCTCCCAAATTCCTCAGAAGTCGGCCATTATTTGAAGGGACCAGTTAAAATCCTCAGTGGATGTGACGGGTGGTGTAAACAGCCATCACACCTGCCCAGAAACTGGTTTTAGATTCATCGTTTCCCAAATCCCCTTTGCATTTATCACCTTTAAGGTTATCTTCAGGAAAGGCTCTCTCATGATCATCAGCTCATTAAATCCTAGGATCTGGAGGCTGAAGGATACAATCTGAATCCTTTCCTTGGATAAGATTATCGGCCAGAAGTAGGATAGGTGTCTGAGAGACACGTTTGCTGAAGAAATCTCTGGCTTTTAATCCTCCATTATAACACTATCTCTTTCTTTATCTCTTCTTCTAACAGTTCTTTCAAAATGATAACAACTACTGTATTCTCTCTCTCTCTCTCTCTCTCTCTCTCTCCTCTCTCTCTCTCTCTCTCTTCTAGATTTGGATTTACATTTAGGAACGATTTTTGACATTTTCTTTATTAATAAGAGGGTCCATTAAGCTTATTATTTAAGAAAAAAGAGGAAAAAAATAATAGAAACTAAACGAAATCCTCCAGAGATGATAATGAAAAAAAGCTGCATTTACAGTCAGGTTAAATTTCATTTTATAGTTTTGTTAAATAATTTTTTTTTTTCCTTTTTTTAAATTAAATGAGTATAGTTGATTTGGAAACATTTCGTAATGGGATATATTGCTAAATTATATATATATATAATATATATATATATAATATATATATATATATATATATATATAATATAATATATATATATATATATATATATATATATATATATATATATATAAAATATATATATACGTATGTATGTATGTATATACGTATGTATGTATGTATGTATGCATGTATGGTATATACAAACGGTGGAAGAAAGAGGAGAGATCATTATGCTTACTTTTCTGATTGCATAGGTACCGCACTCCTCGAAAGAAGGCTCTCATACACAATTGTGTCTTTAAATGGACACTGTCTTGTATTTATCTGTTTTTTATAAAAAAAAAATCAAGCACTGAAGTACGGTAATAAGCAAAAGCTCTCTTCAAAGCCTTAAATTCGTCGTTTGGAGAGTAAATTAGAATATATGAAGTCTCTCGCTTCATTTTAATGGGCATTGTTTACTTGTAATTAGCTTCTGTTTGATGTCGAGGACGGGAAAATATGTTGGATTCTGTTAGCTCGGAATATTCAGTGAATGTGTACTTCTTTTGGTGGTATATCAAGTTTTTTCACATTATGCAATTTGAATGCCGATTATCTTTATAAATTACGGCCTATGCTTTAAAATCTAAACAAATTTCTCTTTAAAAACTTGAATAAAAGTCAATTGAATGAAAGTAACCTTGAGGAACAAAGGTAGGTTTTCACTTTTTATAACTTTCATGAATATT
>JANJGK010007541.1:27500-30710 GCA_039081455.1 Macrobrachium rosenbergii | reverse complement strand
TCTTCTATTAGGTGTGATGGTGGTGGACCATTCCTCCATTAAAAACTCTCTCTCTCTCTCTCTCTCTCTCTCTCTCTCTCTCTCTCTCTCTCTCTCTCTCTCTCCTAGTAAATGTAAACCATTCTGCCATTTTGGAGGTTCGGGGAAAGAGGGGAAAGAAGCAGGGAAAATGAGGAAAGAACAAGGATAAGAGGAAAAGAAGCAGGGGAAAAAGGGAAAAGGGTGAAAAGAAGCAGAGAAAAAGGGAAAGAAGCAGACAGAAGAGGAAAAGGTGAAAAGAGGCAGCGACAAAGAGAAAAGGAAAGGAAAAAGAGAAAATAATCAGGGTAAAGGGGAAAACAAGCAGGGGAGAAAAGGGGAAAAATGCAGGGGGAAAAAGGAAAACAAGCAGGGAAAAGGAGCAGGATAATAAGCGGGCAAAAGGGAAGAGATGCATTGGGAAAGGGGAAAAGGACCCGGGGGGGTGGGGGGTGGGGGTGGGAAGAAGAAATAAAGAATCAAAGGGAAAAAATAAACGGGAAGAAAGGGGAAAATAATCAGGGAAAAGGGAAAATAAGCAGGGAAAAAAGGGAAAATAAGCAGGGAAAATAAGCAGGAGAGAAAGGGAAAATAAGCAGGGGAAAAGGGAAATAAGGAGGGAAAAAAGGGAAAATAAGCAGGGGAACAAAAGGGGAAAATAAGCAGGACGGTAAAAGTAGAGGAAAAATTAGAGCAAAAAAGAGAAAGAAAAAGTGAGAAAACAGAAAAGGTGAAGAAACGAAGAATCAAAGGAAAAAAAGAGGCGGGAGGAAAGGTGGGGAGAATAAGCATGAGGGAAAAAGAGGAAAATAAGCAGCGGCAAAAGTAGAAAAAAAAATTTGGGGCGGAAAAAAAGAGAGAAAGCGAAAGAGAAAGTGAGAAAAAAAGAAAAGGATCTCACCATTTAATTTCCCTGTTCCCTCATATTCGGTCCGTATTCCCCCCAAACACTCGAAGTGGGAAGGAAAGCGATCTCGCCCCCCCCCCCCCCCCACCAACCGCCCACGCCCACGACGCCCCTCCGTCGAGGGAGCGTAAGGTCGACGCCCGCAGGAAGGAAATACGATGATTAATGGGACAGTGGTTGCTTGACTGCTGTTGGGAGTTAGCGGAGATACGATACGAAATTCTTCATATCGCCAGATCGTGGGGTTTATACATATGGCGGCGGGTGGTGGGGGGGGGAGAGAGAGAGAGAGAGAGAGAGAGAGAGAGAGAGAGAGAGAGAGAGAGACTCATCCATCATCACTCGCGCTCTATCCATTTCTTTATTTAATCACTCGGTTGAGTTAGTGGATAAACCTGTGAAAGGAGATATATATATACAGTATATATGTATATGTACGCTTTTTGGTTATGTTGTTTTGGCATTTACAGTAATATAGGAGTCTCTCTCTCTCTCTCTCTCTCTCTCTCTCTCTCTCTCTCTCTCTCTCTCTCTCTCTCTCTCTCAGCGCAAACACCAAGATGACTGATGGCTACAATACTTGTTGGAACCCACAACAATAAATGTATGATGGGCGCTGTGAGCTGTAATGCATTATCATAAAAGTTTTTCTTATAAAGAAAAATAATCATAACCTTAGAAAGTTAATGGCTTGCACTCTTTTCACACACACACACACACACACACACACACACACACACACACACACATATATATATATATATATATATATATATATATATATATATATATATATATATATATATATATATATATATATATTACTTCCACTTTATATTTTACCTTTGGTAAAAGGCTTTTACAGTCGGATACAAACACTGTAAGCTCTTGTCCGGTAGCTGTAAATCTCCGACTTCGTAAATCAGGAATCTTTCCCCCCCCCCCTTTTATCTAGAAAGCTATACTCGGTTTCTGGAAAGTGAAAGCGACGGGAGAGGAAAGTAAAGCAAAAGGAAAAAAGAAAGCGAATTTCCAAGATGGGAAATATTTAAATTAAGGAAGCGTCATAACTTCTTTTGTTCATACATTGTTTAATTTCATGTTGTCAACTTTTTTCTTATGAATGTCAGTCACAAAATACCCATAAAATATGTTAATTAATTAATTAGTCTGCCGTTTATAATGATGATAATCCTGGGTTGCATACTTAATACGAGTCCACACTACTGTATAACATGACCTTAACACAGGTTGGCAGCTTATCGCAAACATGTTGGAAACAAGCCAGCGAGGGAAAAAGGAGAGCAAGTCTTTCATAGGTGCTGGATAACTGATTGAAGCAGTGCCTGGGACTATCAACAAGTTTCCGACTAGTATTTGACAAGTTTCCGTCTTGTATTCAACAAGTTTCCTACTTGTATTTAACAAGTTTCTGACTTGTATTCACCAAGTTTCCGACTTGTATTCAACAAGTTTCCGACTTGTATTCATTCCGTTTTTTATGTGTCCAATAAGCTACCTACATATGTTTATGACATTTTTTACTGTATTGTGGACGTACCTTTTAGAGGCCACTTTTTCTTGACCTACCTTATTTTTTCGATATTTTAGGCTCTTCAATATTTCAACAAGAGAAAAATCTTTTCATGATAAAATGTCGTCAACATTAGAGGCAGTTGTAACATCAGACATTATTATTTTTCTTACATTTGATAAATTAATGTAGATTTTTGCAGCAGGCTGTGATAAATGAACGTTGATTTTTGTATCAGGTTTTGATAAGTTGACGTTAAATTTTGCAGTAGGTTTTTGCAAATCAACGATGATTTTTGCAGCAGGTTTTGATAAATTAACTGTGATTTTTGTATCAGGTTGTGATAAATGAACGTTAATTTTTGCAGCAGCTTCTGGAATATTAGTTGTGACTTTTGCAGCAGGTCTTGATAAATTAACATTGATTTTTGCAGTAAGATTTGATGAAATTTACAGTGATTTTTGCAGCAGGTTTTCATAAATTAGCGTTGATTTTTGCAACAGGTTTTAACAAAATAAAGCTGATTTTTACAGCAGCTTTTGATATATTAACCGTGACTTTCACAGTAGGATATGATAAATGAACGTTAATTTTTGCAGCAGGCCTTGACAAAATAAAGCAGATTTTTGCATCAGCTTTCTGATATATTAACTGTGACTTTTGCAACAGCTTTCGATAAATTAACTCTGACTTTTCCATTAGGTTTGGATAAATGAACGATGATTTTTCCAAGATATATTTTGATAAAACA